>LNAC01000039.1:1520616-1719425 GCA_002007465.1 Ailurus styani
AGCAGAGAGCCCGATGCGGGCCTCGATCCCAGGACCCTGAGATCATGACCTGAGCCGAAAGCAGAGGCTTTAACCCACTGAGCCACCCAGGCGCCCCCGAGCTTTTTTTTTAAAAGTAGGCTGCACACCCACAATGAAGCCTAACGCTGAGCTCAAACTCACAACCCTGAGATCAAGATCTGAGCAGAGATCAAGAGTTGGAGGATGTTTAACCGACGGAGCCACACAGGCACCCTTACTTACCTTTCCCAGCTTTATACTGTGTATTCAGTGGATACATAAATGTTGAAAACTGTATTTTAATAATAGTGAAGTATCTGTGGTAAGTATGTAAAAAAGCCTTGATACTTGATAAAATCTTGACAATTAAACATACTGAATATGAAGCAATTCATTTCACTAACTGAACTTTTTGTGGATTTTTAGAAACAGTATGACAGCCTTCAATTTAGGAAGTTCATACATTTCACACAAGATGAAACTGAGAACAATGTGATGCACAATCAAGGATTAACTATGTGAAGATAATAAGGGTTTGGGGAGTTCAGAGAATAAATAAATGAATAGAGGACTGTAGTAATAATTTAAAATAGCCACCACCCACTTAGGGCTTCTATCTTTCAGGCAATGAAGAGGCTTTTAAGACTTTTTAGCAAAGGAAGTGACGTGATGAAAGAGGCTTTTTCTGAAGGCTAATGGAAAGCAGCACTGTGTACAATGACTTGGTTAAGAGGTAATATCAGGAAGACGGGTGAGAGGCTGTCTGAATAATGCAGGCCTACGTGATGACAACTGAGGCTGGGTCAGAGGAAAAGGAGGGTCAGGACTATACCCCCAATTAAAAAAAAATAAAGTTAAAATGTATCATCCATAGTTAGAGCTGAAAACACGAAGATTTTCAGCAAAGTCAAAAAAACTTTTCAAGATTCATTCATCCCTTAGTGACAAACTGTGAGGTGAACAGCTATAATAATACATATTATAACAACCTGAAAACAATAGGCTAAAAAGCCCCCAAGTGGGCTTAGCTAGATATTAAAAAACAGAAAGTGTCCTCCACTCTTATTCCTAGAAAACTGGCCTATAATTTCCTGTAGCTCTCTTTTTCTACTCTCCCAAACCTGAGCAGTGATAATAGAGGTATAACTTCATCAACCTTTATAATGATGTTATTCGCTTGGGTAGAGGAGAAAAGGCCTTGTACTATTAACATATTCTAACCCAGTTCTGTAGCATAGTAACCAAGAAAACTCTCATTAAAGTGAAGTGCTGTTTCTCATGTAACAAAAATCTTTAAAAGAACAATTATCCAAAATACCACAATCAATAAGGTAATAAACATCTATTCAATACAGCCTTTATATTCTTATTCTTTAAAATTTAGTATTCTAGAAAAGAGCAGTTAAGTATCTAAGTTACACCAAAGATTATGAAAACTACTCAGTTTCAGGAGTTACTGCTCCTTAAAACAAAAGTCCTTCACAGATAGATCATACATTCAAGCACTGTACAGAGGTTCAAAAGGGCAATGGGAATGGAGGGTAGATTCATGCAAATTTCTTGGCAGATCTCATTAAACCTAAGCTGAAGTTCAGCAGAGAAGACTAAATTATGCTAGAAATATTTAAAAGCTACCATCCTCTTGAATATAGTAAGAATTTTAAAGATAAAAAAACTCCACCAACATGAATTCTACAAACTTTTTTTTAGTATACATGAAACTGGACAATGCCAACAATATCCATGTAATCTGAATCTTAGCCTGACAGACAAGAAAGCTGCTCCAACAGTAATATAATACAATATTTACTTAATCTAATCATTTATTTGTAAATATGCAAACTATTTTCAGTGGCTTCCAAGAAGCAGTACTGCTATCTCATAAAAAATAATAGGACTTCAACAAGTCATCTTTGAAACTGCCCTTATTACTTTAACAAATATGTTACTCATTTCTTAAACACACCAAACAGAACATAAAATTGGTGTGCTACTGGCTGGCTGTTCCTCTTCCCTCCGCTACTCATATACCCCCACCAATGAAACAATAACTTTTCCTGTACGGAAACATTATGTGGTTGATTTGCCTTAGAGATATACTGAACAGAGGCAGAGGAATCAAATTTGTAAAAATGATAAATTACGGGCGCCTGGGTGGCTCAGTGGGTTAAGCCTCTGCCTTCAGCTTGGGTCATGATCTCAGGGTCCTGGGATCAAGTCCCGCATGGGGCTCTCTGCTCAGCAGGGAGCCTGCTTCTCCCTGTCTCTCTGCCTGCCTCTCTGCCTACTTGTAATCTCTCTCTCTGTCAAATAAATAAATAAAATCTTTAAAAAAATGATAAACTAGGGGCGCCTGGGTGGCTCAGTGGGTTAAAGCCTCTGCCTTCAGCTCAGGTCATGATCTCAGGGTCCTGGGATCGAGGCCCGCATCAGACTCCCTGCTTGGCGCGGAGCCTGCTTCCTCCTCTCTCTCTGCCTGCCTCTCTGCCTACTTGTGATCTCTGTCAAATAAATAAATAAAATCTTAAAAAGAAAAAAAAAAGAGATAAAGCCATTTCAGGCAGACTGCAGTATCAATCCTTTTTTTCACAACGCTGAGCCTCCTCACTAAAGGAGTCACTAAAGCTACCATATAATAATACCTGTGGGAAATGAGTGAATGGGGGGGATAAAAGTGGGCTAGGAGCTTAGCATCTAGAGCTTGGAATGCCAAAGGTAGTGAAATTAACTAAGCCTTGGTGGAGTCCCAACTCACAACATGACTGACTGTATGTATACCTTGGATAAATTACATCAATCTTTGGGAATCTGTTTCTGAATTTGATAAATGGCAATAATATATATCTTTGAATGACTGCTGTGATAATTAAATACAATGAGATACATAAAACACCTACTACAACAGGTGGTTAACAAGAATTGATTTTCATTCCTCCCTTTTAAACCACTGGTAACTGTGGAACCAAAGAAAGGTAACATTAGTCCTCACAGCATCAGTAAGAGAGAAAATGAAAAATAATTGGTATTCAAGCATCAGTTCCCTTTGAAGTCTTGTTAATTAGAATAAACATGTGAGAGAAAAAGAAAACAGGGGTTTACACAGGATATGCTGCCAAATATTACCAACAATGACACATGATATGTGCTTCAAACTGTCACATGCATATTTGGCCTAAGATATATTCATGCATGTCAAATTTTGTATCACAAGCTCTATAAAAGAACCCTCATATTAAAATTAGCTTAAGAATATACATAATTATAATACCTCATTAAGTAAACAGAACAGACCATTTTCAAATGAATGCTTTCGGACCTTTACAGTAAACAGTCCTTTGGTGGTGGGAAGTGGGAGAGGGGGGCAAGGAGAGGAGTTGGTGAGGGAGTGGGGGTGGGGGTGGGGAGTCTGTGCCACTTAATCAGACTACTTTTATCTTCTATGTAGGGAGGTAGAAGACTTGAAAATAAGCACTTTATGTAGTTATGATACCAGAGCCTGAAGTCCACTTTTAATATTCTCAACAACAGTAAAAAATAATAATTAACATTTGAAAAGCTGTCATTATTATAGTCAGGGACACTTAATCCTCAAAGCAGTAGTATCTTGAGACTATGATTAAATGAAAACACTCATCAGAATTACATCCACACATCTGGTTTGAAGTTTGTGTTTTCTGTTATTTAAATTGTTATATTTATTATAATTCTGTCTAGACAATGCCAAATATATTTTGTCACATAAATGGTTAAGGCGAATTTTCTTCAAATACAGGCAACAGTTTGTGTCTTCTTCATATCCATTCACTGAATAAAATGTGTTACAGGGAAGCACTATTCCCTCTTACTCAAGACTTAACAATTTAAGGCTACATAAGAGTCGATTTATAAAACAAGTTATAGCCTTTCAGTTTTTTATATGAAATTACCAGTAAAGTGGCCAAATGAGAAACTTCCTATGAAAGTGTAAGGATTGATGTTTTTAGTAATAATTATCTTAACTTCTTCTAAAGTTTCTTCCCAAAGATTTCAAAACCAAACCAAGGGAATCATAGTTTAAATTTCATGATCTATAAGAGCTTTAAAATATCTTTGCTAATTTTTTCCAAAGCCACACTAAAAAGATGCATACAAGAGCAATGCAACTAATAAACTGTTTTCTACTGAAGAATGAAAGGGCACTTTTGAATATAGACTATTTCTATTTTTATGGTATGCTTACGTAAAATAATTAGGCAGCACTCTTAATTTGTGTAAATAAAGAAATCAAAGTAGCAAGAAAAAAACATCTGAGTAAAAAGAGGTTGTACTGACCACAGAACTGAAAGCTGTTCTCTTGATCTCATCCAGTAGAAAAGTGCTTCTAACCCTGGGCCAGAAGCTCTACAAAGATCCTTAGCCCTCTTAGCATGGCCTGTGGGTTTTACAGTGACTATTAAATAAAGTTTATAATATGGGAACATGGATAATTATGTTTCTGACGCAAATAATTTTAAAAATTCATCTCACTGAAGTACCACCAAAAGTAGATTTCACAGGAGTGCCTGGTTGGCTCAGTCAGTAGAGCATATGACTCTTGATCTTGGGGGCGTGAATTCGAGCTCCATGCTGGGTACAGTTTACTTAAAAAGAAAAAAAAGCTGATTTCATAAATTCTGGTGATTTTTTTTTTTTTAGAAGTAGCAAAAGAAAAGAAGTGACAAATATTTCACAGATCTCCCTGAAGTAATTTGGCGATTAAAAAATTAAAAAAACAGCACTTGACTACTTTGAAGAATAAATGAAAAAAACAATGTAGTAAAGCTATAAAACTCCTAGAAGAAAACACAAGAGGAAATCTTTATGGCCTTTAATTATGCAGTTTTTTTGCTATGACAACCCAACAGCACAAATGACCAATGGAAAAGTAAGTTAGACTGCATCAAAATGAAAAATCTCTGTACTTCAAAGATATCATCAAGAAAATGAAAAGATATCCACAGTATGGGAGAAAATACTTGTAAATTATGTATCTGATAAAGGATTCATAACTAGAATAAATAAACTCTTGCAATCAACAGCAAAAAGACAACTAAATTACAAAATGAGCAAAAAATTTAAAGATATTTCTCCTAAGATGACAAATAACCAGTAAGCACATGAAAAGATGTTTTACATCATTAGTAATTACGGAAGTGCAAGTCAAAACCAAAAATATATATCCCTTCATACCCGTTAAGGCAGTTATACTTAAAATGATAGAAAATAACTGGTGTTGGCAAGGATGTGGACACACAAAAATGGGAACCACTGAACACCGATGATGAAAATCTAAAATGGTTCAGATACTTTGGAAAACAGTCCGGCAGTTCCTCAAAAGATTAAACACAGAATTATCACATAACCCGGCAATTCTACTCCTAAGCATCTACCACAGAGAAATGAAAATATACGTCCCACAAAAACTTGTACATTAATGTTCATAGCAACAGTTATTCATAATAGCCAAAATGTAGAAACAACCCAAATGCCCATCGATTGGTGAATGGATAAACAAAATATAATTTTTCATGCAATGGAATATTAGTTGGCCATAAAAAGGAATGTACTGAAGCATTTGACAACACTGATGAACCATGGAAATATAATGTAAGTAAAAGAAGCCAGAGAGAAAAAGCCATATAAGATCCCATTTACACAAAATGTTCAGAACAGACAAACAGAGACAAAAAGTAATTTACTGGTTGCCATGGGCTGGAGGAAAGGGAGAATGAGGAGTGACACTAATGTGGTACAGGGTTTCTTTTTGGGATGATAAAAGTGTCCTGGAATTATGTAGTAGTGATGGCTGCACCAACTTTTTGAATATTCTAAAAATAAAGGAGAAGAAATCAATGAACTTTTAAAGGGGGAAGCTTATGATATCAAATTTATACCTCAATAAAGCTATTATGAGAAAGAAAATAATGTAAAAAGACTTCTCATATGGATTGTGAGAGGAATCCTTCTGCAGTGATAGCCCAGATCATAATTTGATTTATAAATATTCATCATACCATAAGTTTATTTCATGATTTTCAAAAAAAGATTATTTCCTCTCAAAATTAAAAACAATTTTTAAAGGAGGTAAAGAGCCCCCAAACAATAAGGATCAGAGAAATATTCCCACAATCATTAATTTTAAAAAAATTACAGGTTTTTTTTAAAAGTTGTATAGCATAATGGCAATTTTAAAGTTGTCCATGGAAATTTAAATAACTTTGCCTTAAATGTTCACCAAAACTCATTAAAATTTATGCTCCGATACTTACTTAAAATAAACCCAAAAGGTTCTGAAACTTAAAAATGTTAGCTAAAAGGGGGTAAAGTTTACTAAAATAGACATAAAATTTAATAATAAGGGGTTATATAAAATAGAAGTAGGCTATCTTACCAAATACAGTGTCTGGATCACAAAAAATGTCCTGATTGATAAACTGCTACCCAGATTGTAGACTCCTATGTCTACTGTTTCTGAGCTTTCTCAGAAATGTCTCCACCAGTCAGGGTAGCAAAGGAACTGCTCATCTTCTTTCGTCCTTCCTTACTAGCTTGGAACCTCTGACTGCCATCCATACTGCTATGACCTGAATGAGGACAAGGGACTCTGCAGGAAGAGGGAACGCTTCCTCTTGCAAATTCTTCACTTAGAATCTGGAATGGTGGGGCACCTGGGTGGCTCAGTCAGTTGAGTGTGGGACTCTTGGTTTCGGCTTGGGTCATGACCTCAGGGTCATGAGATACGACTCTGTGCTCAGTGGGGAATCAGCTTGGGATTCCTTCCCTCTTCCTCCCCCCTCCCATATAAGCCCCCATCTCCCAAAAAATGTGAAATTTTGGGAATACAACATGTATAGAGAACTGTCTACAGAATCCAAAGTAGGCTGATGTATCCCAAGAGTATTTTATTTCAAGACAGTAATAATCCAATACCACCAATTCAGCAAGTCAAATTACAGGTTTCTTTTTCACAATGGAAGTTTTAAAACAGCACAAATGTTTATTCAGTACATTGAAGTTGTGATTTTTAAACAGGGTTCTAAGACGATCATATACATCAAAAATGAATTCTTGTGTAATTTAGGTGAGTTTATCTAACTGAGAAATGGAAAGGAGACTGTGGTGAGGGGAGGCAAGGGGCATTCTGCTTCAAATAATTCACTAGCAAAAGAGGATACACTGTGGTTAACAGCCACAAGCACTGTACTTTACTTTAAAGCTCTCTTAGGAACTAGGTCTTAAAAAATGATAAACTTGGGTTGGCCTCATGAAGAGGTATTAGCCAAACTACAAAATGAGTGACAGCATGATATTCCAACTTAAAAATAGGGTGATTTAAGTAGGTTTTTTTTTTAACTCTTCCGAAAGCAGCATCATTATTCCCCAGAATTATAATTAAAGAAACCTTCCTTATTACACAGATTACAGATTTCAATAATATTTAATATGGGCATTGTTAAAACACTCCAGAGTAATAAAGCTATTCATTTGTATATGATATGATTTAGGAAGCCATGGAAGTCAAAAAATTTTTAAATTTTACAATGATAATATGTTAAGGGTAAAGCAAATTTGTTAGTTCTACTTCATGAAGGATTCCTTAAGCAATGTAAAAAACTGAGTTCAGGGCGCCTGGGTGGCTCAGTGGGTTGATGCCTCTGCTTTCAGCTCAGGTCATGATCTCAGGGTCCTGGGATCGAGGCCCGCATCAGGCTCCCTGCTCGGCGGGGAGCCTGCTTCCCTCTCTCTCTCTGCCTGCCTCTCTGCCTCCTTGTGATCTCTCTCCCTCTATGAAATAAATAAATAAAATCTTTAAAAAAAAAAAAAAAACTGAGTTCAAGTTACACTTTGATGTGTACCATCCTTTTGAAAGCTACTCTACCCTGTTTTATATGAAGCATCTGTAGCTACAATGAACACCTAGTGAAGAGTACGGATGCTGCATTACATAAGCAGACGTCAGAACTGGCCCAAGCTGACTCTAAGTTACTTTAAACATGTACACAGAGTCAGAAATTAGCTATGGCTTACTTCTTAGAAGTAAGAGATAATTACTCTCATCATGATGAAAAGGAATTTCAACGTAAGCTAATAGAGGTATTTTTCCTATAGCAAAGCTCTGCTTTTAAAAATAAACTTCAAAACTTTAATTAAAATAGGAAATGCTGGGCGCCTGGGTGGCTCAGTGGGTTAAAGCCTCTGCTTTCGGCTCAGGTCATGATCTCAGGGTCCTGGGATCGAGGCCCATATCGGGCTCTCTGCTCGGCAGGGAGCCTGCTTCCTCCTCTCTCTCTGCCTACTTGTGATCTCTCTCTCTGTGTCAAATAAAGAAATAAAATCTTAAAAAAAAAAAATAGGAAATGCTTTCCACATAGTAAAAACACTTCCCAGTTTAGTGAGGCAGAGAAAAGGAAGGACTCTGTAAAGGAGGGAAGGTGGGACAGAAAGATGAAGAAAAAGAAAAGGAAAGGAGGAAATGAAAAGAGAAAGGAAAAGTAAAAGGATAGAAGGACCTATTGAAATATATTATTTCTCTCAAATTTTAAACTAACAGGAGAAATTCTTTCTTTTTATACACATGAAATATTCCTCTTACATATGCTTTGGAAAAATCTAGACAAATACAATGTTAAAAAATCGTATTACATTAGATTTCTGAGTCTTTAGTTTTGAAAGCATGCTATTTCTTAATATGGTAATTTTCTACACTGCAAATGGAATTTCCATTAACAATGATGTTTTAAAGACAAGTTTAATATAGTGTAAAACATAGTTAAATTAAGTTCAATTAGTAAGTAGCATACATTTAGTTTGACTTCTCAGAATTTTGTGCACATTAACTTAGCCATGTATCTAATATATAAATCACTCATTGGTGAACTCAATAATTATGTGAAATCCTCAGCTTACTAATTCATATCATTTCACAGCTAGAACAATTTTAATTAATTTATGTTGTGTACAAAATTGTGTCACAACATACGCATGTAGATAGCTGACTTTTAAAAAATATTTTATTTATTTGAGAGAGAGAGAGAGAATGAGCAGGGGATGGGGAGAGAGAGAGAGGGAGAAGCAGACTCCCTGTTGAACAGGAAGCCCGATGACAGACTTGATCTCAGGACCCTGGGATCATGACCTGAGCCAAAGGCAGACGCTTAATTGACTGAGCCACTCAGGTGTCCCAACAGGTGACTTTCATGAAAAGATCCCAGCCAAGGTAGATCTATGGTTATCAAATATGGTTTCCAAATGCAGACCCAATTCTTCTGAACTCATGATCAGATACATCATTCTACTATAGAGATCTTTCCCTCCTACCTGCCCCCTCCAAACAATACACTCAAACAGTGGCTCGCTGAACAAGCACTTACTTTCCTTTAAATTTTTAACCTTTTTAGAAGCAGACTTGTGAGAGAAAGATTCTGTTTAAGACAAGATACATTCTGTAAAATGCCCCCAAAGCAACAAAGTAAGATAATACATATAATTGAATGTTTATACTAGATGATATTTCTTAACTGAGAAATAACATTTTAATTTGTCACAATCAATCCTTGCCTAAGGATTTGAGGAGTTTCAAATATGTATACATCAATATCTGTATCTACATAATCAATACATATATCAATATATATATAGGTTTTTCTGAATGTGTATTATTTCTTTAGTACTTCTTACTATAAACAATCTGCATGGATAACAAAGATTATATAACCCTCCACAAAACCTTGAAAATTAAAAGCAAACAAAACAAAAGTGTATGACCCAACAACTAAGATATACACCCCATCAAAGTCTATGATACCAGGAAATGAAATGTCAAACAAAATTTGCCAGGCCCAGGGCACACATAAAGAAGAGGAGGTTAGTCTTGCATTTCCCCCCACTGGTTTTTCCTTCTAATATTCCTAAGTATTCATTCTATTTGTTACCTACTTGAAATTATTAGTAAGTAGTTATTTTAAAAGTATGAGTAATTAAACCAAAAGCAACTGTCATATTTACCCAAAAGAAGGAACCACTACTAAGAATCAAAGCCTAGTAATTCTGTTCTTAACAGACAGGTGTTGTGTGTTCTGGCATGTTATATGAAAATCATTTATGAGAAGAACAGAAAAAAAAATCAGAAGGTAGTTTTCACTATTGGAATAGATACATGATTAAACAAATTTTTTTTACACTGTGAAATTATCAACAGACTAAATGACCACCCTACGGGGCATAATTTCTGGATGTTGGCATTCTCTGAGATGGAAGGAAAAGGAACTGAATGAAAAATGTGACAGTTACACAAAGAACCCAATTTGGGTCTCAGATCTCTTTGAATACTAAGTTAAAGGAACATTATTTGGGGCTTGCAACTTTGAACTTTGTTCAGGCTTGCAATTGCCAACACCCTCTTAGGCCAGCAGTAAACTGGGAAGCTAAAACCTGTGTCAGGAAAAGTTAGGGAAAGATGGGAAGATAAGTCACTTATTAAAAAAGCAGTGACTCTGGCTGACCATCCTAAGGTATAGGTCATGTTTGGCATATATTACCAAGGCTGACAATTTCTCCAAGAAACTTAAGCATTAACTGTAATCTGAGGTGCCTTAATAAATACATAATAATAATAACCAAGGAGTTAACTTGATATAAAAGTATTTTCTTAAAAGAGTTATATACAAAAATCATAGTCTGTAATATAAATAGTACTGAATTTAGGTATGAAACTACTCTATATTCATTTTCGCCAACAGGTATAACTTTTTAAGCCATCTCACATTTAACCCAAGCTTATGTCAAATTTCAAAATTACCAACTGGTCAAATTTCAAACTCACTAAATGAACTTATTTTTACTAAATCTACTCACATTCTCAAAGAGGTATTAAGGACAGGTGAAATTATCAAAAGCAGAGAATGAGTTATATACCAATAAGTAACAATATTGCTAATTTTTACAATATATTAGAATACTACCATAAAAACACTAAGCATTGTATTACAATCAAGAATTTCTTTGTGGGGGAAGCTCAAAAATCATTTTCAGGGAAATATTTAATACCATCTTATCACAATCCATCTCTCTCTTAAAATGAGGTATTCAATATTCTGGCTTTTAAAATTATTCTATACTACCACATGCTTAAGCATGGGGAATGAAGTTCATTTTATTCCTAAATTTGAGAGTTCAGGTTTTAATGTGACCACTAAAAATTGTTTAATTGGTAATTAGACAAAGAACATTCTACACATAAAGGAGAAAGACGACCATACAATTTTAGCTATCTGTTTCAATCTCTTCACACTAAAGGATGTTATGTTTTTACTTTCTGTCCATACAGTTTCTGTATTAGAAGAAAAAAAGGACTAAAGGCAGAAAACAACCAAAAGGGTGGAGTAATAAGAAGCCCGATGTGTGTAAAAACTGGAAAACAGTCTCAAATGGAAAGTTTCACTAGAAAAGAGTAAGAAAATAAAAGAAATGAATTTAAAATTTATCAAAGGGAACAGTGATTAAGAGTTTGGGATGTGGAGCCAGGCTACTTGAGTTCAAATCCCAGCTCTTCCACTTACTAAGGTGAGTGACCTTGGGCAAGTTTCAATAACCCATCTTTATCTCAATTACACAATAGGGACAGTACCAGCACATATCCCAGAGGACGACAGTGAGGATTAAATGAATTAAACATGTAAAATATTTAAAATAGTATCTGGCATATAGTACTCAATGTCAGTTATTATTGTTATATGTCTACAGTTTAATTACCAGCAATATTATTTATTTATTTGTTTGTTTGTTTATTTATTTTTTAAAATTTTATTTTTAAAAAGATTTTATTTATTTATTTGACAGAGAGAGAGAGACAATTTGACAGAGAGAGACAGCAAGAGAAGGAACTCAGCAGGGGGAGTGGGAGAGGGAGAAACAGGCTTCCCGTGGATCAGGGAGCCCAATGCTGGGCTTGATCCCAGGACCCTGAGCCCAAGGCAGACGCATGACGACTGAGCCACCCAGGCGCCCCACCAGCAATATTTTTTAATCTTGAAAATATTAAATGAAACAATGACCTAGCTCAGTGCAACAAATTAATATTGAGAAAAATGCTGATTTTACTTAATAACAACTTCAGTAGCTTGGGATAACAACAATTTTGCATATTCTAATTTCTCTAGCAATAAATTAGGGATACTTACTATCAAATTATCTGTATAAGAAATTAATAAGTCAAAATTTTAAAAAGCTCAAGTAAGTATCAATTGTTCTCTCATCCAATGCTTTAAAAATAAAATAGCAAATCATCTGCATCAGAAAGTTCCCATTCCTGTAAATTATAATTGTTTTAAAATATATCCACCAAATAAGCTTATAATTTATAGTTGCTTTCATTTTTCAAAAATCCACACAGGAAGCAATTTAAGTAAAAAAACGACCTCAGAGTAGTAGCTAGCTTATTTAGCAAGGGCAATCAAAACTTGCTGTGTTGGGCTGCCCCCTACAGGCCTCAATTCACCAATTTCTTTTAAAAGGTGTGAAAAAGAAAATATCACCCAAGTTTTAACATTAAGAATATTAATATTAAAGGAAAGTATTACATCTTCATTCATTCATTCTAGCAGGAAATAGTCTCTGAGAGACATCTGTAAAGATACAGTGAGAAATTAAACAATTCCTTGTCCTTCAAGAATTCATAGGTTACTGCTTACAGAGAAACTACAGAGACTTGGATCCACAGTGAAATACCGTAAAATGGCTTAATAAATGTCTATGTTATATCACAATGCTGTGTACAGAAAAAGAACTAGGTTGGAAATCCAAGACTCAAGTTCTACTCCTACCTCTGCCATCAAATATCCATTTGAATTTTGGGTACGAATTTTGTTCAAGTTGTCTTATTTCTAAAATTAGAGGTTTGAATTAGATGATTCCTAAGGCTTCCTTCAGCTAATTCTATAATTGCATTTGTCGTAATAAAAAGTAGAAGGAAAAAAATTTTTTAGAAGGAAATGTTTTAAAACAGTTGAGAGAAAGAAAAAAATAATTTCTGTTATGGCGGGTTAAAGCACATATGGAGAAATCAAAAGACTTCTTGGGGGAGAGGACATTGAACTGAGTTTAGAAGCATTCTGGGAATAAGGCCTATTCCCAGGAGGAGTGAACAGAGTAAGAAAATAAAACATCAAGCATGTTTTGAGGAACAACATGTGATACTATTTGATTGGAGTTTAGCTACATTTTATGAAAATCAAAGTAACAGAAACTAGAAGTGAGTGAAAATGGCTAGAAGCTGATAAATGCAAATGGTTCTGGTACATTACAATGTACAATCCTAAGAAATGGATCAACAGTGATCCCAAGGTATTGAGTCTAGGATTTTGAATGAAAGTGGAAAAGAAAGAGGGAACTGAAACAAAAAGAGGAGGTTATATGAGTATTTGGTAGTGAGGAGAAACAGATTTTGGGGGCCAGGTAAAGCCTCACAGAGAAAACCATGCTAAGGCCAGAAAAACACTGATAAATGGATTGAACTATTTGTCAGATATGTCACACCAATCATAAAAATAAGAACACAGGAGGCATGGCAAGCCATAATCATTGCTGATAAAATAATTCACAGCAAAACTAATGACTTACATCAACATCTTATAACGCCAAATAATATGCAAATTATTTACTATGTATCAAGCACAATACTGTGTTAAAAGTAATACATTTACTCTTCACAACAACTCTTGAGATTATTATCTCTATTTTACAGATAATAAAACTGAGGTCCAGAGATGTGAGATGAATGCCCCAAATCACACAGCTGAGATAATAAACTTAACAAAACTCCCCAACTGAAAATTCTCCATCTTAATGTCTTAATTCTTTCAAAGTTATTTATCAGAGAATCTATGTGGGAAAAAATTTCCAAAACAAAAAATGTACAACTTTACAAAAACAAATCTATCACTTACAGCAATATTCATGTTCAAGCAATGTATTAAATGGGTTAAAATTTTTATGTTTAGAAATAATTAGGAAGAACAGATCTCTTAAAAAAAAAAACCTTAGAAAACACTTCAGTCTTTATTTTCTTCCCCAAATTTTTACAAAATCCACCTATCTGAATTTAATGGTTAAGAATCATTACATAGGGGCATGTGGGTGGCTCAGTTGGTTAAGTGTCCGACTCTTGATTTTGGCTCAGGTCATGATCTCAGGGGATCAAGCCCCACGTGGGGCTCTGGGATCCATGCTCAGTGCACAGACTGCTTCATTTCCCTCTTCTTCTGCCACCCCCGGCAACCAAATTCATTGGTGGTCACGTCCTCAATAATGGTGGAATAAGGATCTCAAATATCATCTTCTTCATAGAGTAACAAGAACAATGGCAAAAACTGTCAAAAATCTGAACAGATCTATAACAAATAAGAGAATGAATTAGTAATTCTAAAATCTTCCCACAAAGAAACACCCAGGACTGTATGGCTTCATGGATGAATTCCACCAATTATTTAAAGATTTTACACTAACCCTTCACAATCTCTTCCAAAAACTTAAAGAGGGAACACTTCCAAACTCATTCTATGAGGCCAGTAGTACCCTGATGTCAAAACCAAAGACATTACAATAGAAGAATACTAGAGACTAATAATCCTTATGAATATAGAATTCTCAACAAAATTCTCAATGAAAACTAGCAAACCAAATCTAGTTACATGTTATATACCATGACCAAATGGGATCTATCCCAGGAATATGAAGGTGGTTCAACAAAGAAACTATATATAGAAAAAATATCTGACAAAAATCTAACCCTTTAATTATAAAAATACTCACAAAATAGGAAAAGTAGGGAACTCGATATTTTAAAGGGCACCTAAGAGAAACTTACAGGCTAACATCATACTGTAAGTGAAAGATTGTAAGCTTTCCCCCAAGATCAAGAATAAGACAACGATGTCCAGTTTTGCCATTTCTATTTTGACAGTATCCTGGGAATTCTAGTCAGGGAAATTAGGCAAGAAAAATAAATAAATAGCTTTCAAACTGGAAAGGAAGAAGTAAAAATATCTCTTTCTGTAGTAACATGATCTTTTTTTATTATTATGTTGTTAGCCACAATACAGTACATCATTAGTTTTTGATGTAGTGTTCAATGATTCATTATAGTTGCGTAAAACACCCAGTGCTCATTACAACACGTGCCCTCCTTAATACCCACCAGCCAGCTACCCCATCCCCCTCCCCTCTGAAACCCTGTTTCCTGGAGTCCATAGTCTCTCATGGTTTGTCTCCCTCTCTGATTCCTCCCACTTCAGTTTTCCCTTCCTTCCCCTCATGTCCTCTATGCTATTCCTTATGTTCCACATATGAGTGAAACCATATAATTTTCTTTCTCTGCTTGACTTATTTCACTTAGCATACATAATCGATGATCTTCTAACAAAGAACATTCTAAGGAATCAGAAAAAAACTATTACAGATCATAAACAAGTTCAATGAGGCTGCAGGATACAAGATCAATAAAAAAAAAATCAGTATTATTGGGGTGCCTGAGTGGCTCATTCAGCTAAGCACCCAACTCTTGATTTTGGCCCAGGTCATGATCTCATGGTCGTGGGACTGAGCCCGGTGTTGGGCTCCCCACTTGGTAGGGAATCTACTTGTCCCTCTCCCTCTGCTCTTCCTCCCACCTGAACTCTTTCTCTCTCTGCCTCTCTCAAATAAATGAATATATTAAATCTTAAAAAAATCAATATTACTTATATACACTAACAACAAATAATCTAAAAATGATAAAAAACTGGATCAAAAATACACAAGAATAAATAAATTTAACGAAAGAAGTATGAGAATTATATACCGTAAACTACAAAAGCTTGTTGAAACAAACTGAAGACCTAAATAAATGGAAAGAAATCCTGTGTTCAAGTATTGAAAGACTTAATATTGTTTGTTAAGATAGAAATACTCCACAAATTTATCTACATATTCAATACAATTCCTATCAAACTCCCATATGCCTTTCTTGCAGAAAATGATGAGCTGATCCTAGAATTCATATGGAAATGTAAAAGAGCCAGGACAGCCAAAATTATTTTGTAAAACTGAACAAAGATAGAGGACTCATGTTTCTCAATTTCAAAACTTACTACAAAACTACAGAAGACAGTGTGGTAATGGCATAGGTTAGACAAGAGTATACATATAAAAACCATACATTTGTGAACAATTCGTTTTCAACAAGAGTGCCAAGACAACCCAATGAAGGAAAGAAAATTATTTTCAACAAATCATGCTGGAAGAACCAGAACATCCACATACAAAAGAATGAAGTTGGACCCCTTATCCCATACTATGTACCAAAATTAATTCAAAATAGTTCAAAGATCTAAATGGAAGAACTAAAACTAAAACACTTTAGAAGAAAACATAGGAAGAAATCTAGATTTCTACAGGAAATCACCTTGTACTAGCCAATGTTTTCTTAGATATAACAACATAAAAGCATCAGAAACCAAAGAAAAAACGAACTGGATTTCACCAAAATTAAAACCTTTTGTGTTTCAAAGACACTGCCAAGAAAGTAAAAAGACAATCCACAGAATGGAAGAAAATATCTGTAAAGCATATATCTAGTAAAGGTCTAGCATCCAAAATATAAATCAACAATGAAAAAACGACCTAATTTAAAAATGAGTGAAGGAGGGGTGCCCGGGTGGCTCAGTGGGTTAAGCCTCTGCCTTCGGCTCAGGTCATGATCTTAGGGTCCTGGGATCGAGCCCCGCATCGGGCACTCTGGTCAGCAGGGAGCCTGCTTCCTCCTCTCCCTCTGCCTACCTCTCTGCCTACTTGTGATCTCTCTCTCTCTCTCTCTCTCTCTCTGTCAGATAAATAAATAAAATCTTTTAAAAAAAATGAGCGAAGGATTTAAAGAAACATTTCTCCTAAGAAGATACACAAATGGCCAGTAAGCACATGAAAGGATGCTTAATATGACATTAAGTTACTAGGGAAATGCAAATCAAAATCAAAGTGAAATATTCCTTTGTAGCTACTTAAGATGACCATAAAAAAAAATGAACAAGTGTTGGCAGTGATATGGAGAAATGGAAAGCCTCATATATTGCTGATGGGAATGTAAAATGGTACAGCCAATTTGGAAAACAGTTTGGCAGTCCCTCCCTCAATAGGTTAAACAGAGTTATCACTTGTTCCAGTGACAGGTATATACTCAGGAAAACCATGTTCACAGAAAAACCTGTACACAAATGTTCATGAAAGCATTATTCACAATAATCCAGAAGTGGAAACTACCCAAATGTTCATGAACTGATGAACAGATGAACAAAATGTGTTATGTCATACAATGAAATGTTATTCAGTCATAAAAAGGGATAAGGTACATACTACAAGATGGGGGAGTTTTGAAAGTATTACATCCTGTGAAAAAAGGACACATTAAATTATATGTCCATAATAGCACTGCCAATGGGCATATGGTCCCTTTCTGAGGTGCTGCAAATGTTCTGAAAATAGACAGTGGTATGGTTGTGAGAATGAATGATATGACCACAACTTGCAAGTTATTTACTGTTTTATAACTGTCATCTGCACTTGGATCAGAAGTTACTTTTAAGAACTGAGCATCCATTCTATATTTTGTCTTTCTTTACATACAACATACAAATCCTATTTTTAAAGCACAGATATTTCAATATATATCTTAGCATGCTACTGCCACAGCTAGGATATGAATTATTAGACAAGTTTCCCCAAGGAATACTGTTATATAATTCTTTATATGAAAAATAACATATATTAACAACTATACTTGAAGAGTATTCTGGGAGTGAGGAAGCTTAGTGTTTTGCCCTTTCTCCCCTCCTCCCAGTTCTGTCTCCTACCCAACACAGCAGCTCCCCTGGGATGAGGTGAGCAGGCAGGCAGGGACTACACGGTGGGAGCTGTAATCCTCTGCAGTGTTCTCTCTGGGTGGACAGGAGACTATGGACCAGCAGGCACAGACTCCAAAAGCTAAGGAAAAGCTGAGTAAGGCTGGATCCTTCTTACTCTTGAGGCAGGGAGAGAAAGAGAAGACCAAGGAGAGATTTCTACCAAAAGCTCTATCAAGAATTGATACCATGGACATTTACAGAATATCTGGAATACGAAATATAAATGTTAAACAAGTATCCCTGAAAGAGAAGGCAGAACCTGCAATGGAAAATCTGGTAACAGCCTAAAAGTGAAGACACTGAAGTGTTCTACCAAAAGCTATGCATTAAGAAACCCGGAAGTAGGGCGCCTGGGTGGCTCAGTGGGTTAAAGCCTCTGCCTTCGGCTCAGGTCATGATCTCAGGGTCCTGGGATCTAGGCCCACATTGGGCTCCCTGCTCAGTGGGGAGCCTGCTTCCCCCTCTCTCTCTGCCTGCCTCTCTGCCTCCTTGTGATCTCTCTCCCTCTGTGAAATAAATAAATAAAATCTTCAAAAAAAAAAAAAAAGAAGAAGCCCGTAAGTAAAAGTAGCATACAGGTCTCTATATAGTGGAAGATGGGAGGAGTACAGGGAAGGTGAAGTATTCTAAAGGTTTCATCTTATGGCGAGGAAAAGCAGTAAGAGAGTTTCGGTGAGGAAAATGGGTAGGATCTTTCAATAATAAACTTACAAGCTTCAGGAAAGGGAAGGTCAATATTAAAGGGATGAAAAAAACAGAAGTACCAAATTAAAAAGGACAAAAAGAGAAAAATAGTAGCTTCATTAAGCTACTCAATTATTTAGCATCCATTTCTTTTTTTTTAAATAAATTCATTTATTTTTAATTAGCATATATTATTTGTTTCAGGGGTACAGGTCTGTGATTCATCAGTCTTACACAAGACCCAGCACTCACAACACATGCCGTCCCCAATGTCTATCACCCAGCTATCCCATCCCCCCACCCTCCCCCCACTCCAGTAACCCTCAGTTTCTTTCCTAAGATTAAGAGTCTCTTATGGTTTGTTATCCTCTCTGGTTTCATCTTGTTTCATTTTTTCCTCTCTTCCCCTATGATCCTCTACCTTGTTTCTTAAATTCCGCTTATCAGTGAGATCACTGATATGGTTATTGTCTTTCTCTGAACGACTTATTTTGCTTAGCATAATACCCTCTAGTTCCATCCTTGTTGTTGCAAATGGAAAGATTTTATATTTTTTGATGGGTGCGTAATATTCGATCTNTCGATCACACACACACACACACACACACACACACACACACACACACACAATCTTCTTTGTCCATTCATCTGTCAATGGACATCTGGACTCTTTCCATAGTTTGGCTATTGTGGACATTGCTGCTATAAACATTGGGGTGCACATGCCCCTTCGGATCACTACATTTTTATCTTTGGGGTAAATACCCACTAGTGCAATTGCTGGGTCATAGGGTAGCTCTATTTTCCAATTTTTGAGGAACCTCCATACTGTTTTCCAGAGTGGCTGCACCAGCTTGCATTCCTACCAACAGTGTAGGAGGGTTCCCCTTTCTCTGCATCCTCGCTAACATCTGTTGTTTCCTGACTGGTTAATTTAAGCCATTCTCACTGGTGTGAAGTGGTATCTCACCGTGGTTTTGATTTGTATTTCCCTGATGTCGAGTGATGTTGAGCACTTTTTCACGTGTCTGTTGGCCATTTGGATGTCTTCTTTGCAGAAATGTCTGTTCATGTCTTCTGCCCATTTCTTGGCTGGATGATTTGTTATTTGGGTGTTGAGTTTCATAAGTTCTTTACAGATTTTGGATACAGCCCTTTATCTGATATGTCATTTGCAAATACGTTCTCTCATTCTGTTGGTTGTCTTTTGGTTTTGTTGACTGTTTTCTTTGCTGTGAAAAAGCTTTTTATCTTGATGAAGCCCCAATAGTTCATTTTTGCCTTTGTTTCCTTCGCTTTTGGAGACATGTCTAGCAAGAATTTGCTGCTGCCGAGGTTGAAGAGGTTGCTGCCTGTGTTTTCCTTGAGGATTTTGAAGGATTCCTGTCTCACATTTAGGTCTCTCATCCATTTTGAGTCTATGCATTTCTAATTTAAAAGTATAAAAGGAAATTCATTTGATCTGATAAAGGCTACATATAATTCTAAATGATGAAATATATTTTTAAAAAGATTTTATTTATTTGAGAGAGAGAGATAGTGAGAGAGAGCACAAGTGGGGAAGAGAGGGAGAAGCAGGGAGCCCGATGTGAGGCTTGATCCTAGGGTCCCGAAATCATGTCTTAAGCTAAAAGTGGACACTTAATTGACTAAGCCACCCAGTCCCCTCCAAATGATGAAATAGTAAAACTGTATCAGTGAATACTAGAAACCAAACAAAAATGTCTGCTAGGACCATTACTGTTCAGTAGTGTCTTAGCAATGTAATACTAGCAATACAATGAATCAAGAAAAACAAATGGTTGATATAAAATAGTGGGAAGAGGTGTTTTTGTTTTTCCCTTTTTTGGCTGATACCATAAAACAATATGTAGAAATGGAAACGAGAGAAAGAAAGGTAACACCTACAAAACACCTAAAATAAATTAAAAAGTACAGGGTCTATTTGAAGAAAAATTTAAAATCTAAACAGAACACAAAATCTGAGTAATAAGAAAGATGTATCATTTTCTTATCTGGGAAGATAAGAAGTTATCTTAATAACATAAGAAGTTTAATTCTGCAAAATTAAAAATAGAAATTTAATGTATTTCCACTTATAAATGAATAAGAGGCTATGGGGAGTTGATAAAACTATTTTTAAAATCATATAAAAAGATTAATGACAGAATAAACTTGAAAAGTACTTAAAAAAAAAAAGGTAAGGGGTGAATTTCCTCAGCAGGTTATCAGAGGATGAAATAAAATCAAATAAAGATAATATGGGCTTAAGAATAAACAAATATACCAACAGAACAAAATAGGCAATCCAAAAACAGATCCCGGTAGTAAAAATATTTTAATGTAAAGGAGAGGTGGCATTTTTATCCAGCAGGAAAAGGATAGTTTATATCAAGAATCAATACACTATGGCCTGCAAGTCAAATTATGCCCTTCCCATTTTTGTAAATAAAGTTTAACTGGAACACAGCCATGTCCATCATCTACAAATTGTCTGTGGCTGCTTTCAAGTTATAGAGCTACACAGGTGCAACAGAGACCATCTGGACTGCAAAGTAGAAAATATATACTATCTGGGTCTTTAAAGAAAAGGTTTACCAGACCCTAGTTTATTTAATAAAAGGTCTTATTACAACAAGCCAGCAGAGGAAGGGAAAAGAGATGTAACTTTATATTTCACACAGTACATAAAAATAAATTCTAGGGGCACCTGGGTGGCTCAGTTGTTAAGCGTCTGCCTTCAGCTCAGGTCATGATCCCAGGGTCCTGGGATCGAGCCCCGCGTTGGGCTCCCTGCTCGGCAGGGAGCCTGCTTCTCCCTCTCCCACTCCCCCTGCTTGTGTTCCCTCTCTTGCTGTGTAGCTGTGTCTCTCTCTGTCAAATAAATAAACAAAATCTTTTAATAAATAAATAAATTCTAGATGAATTAAAGATATACATATAAAAAACCATCTATCTTACAAGAAAAGCTAGGTCAGATAACGATGTACACAACCTGCAGATGTATAGAGAGGGGCCTTCTTAACAATAAAAAAAATACATGTTACTACTAATTTTAAAAAAAGATATAACTGGCTATCTTTCATCTAAAAATAATATTATCAAAAACAAACAAAAAACAAAATAGTAAGTGGTGGTGATGATATAGAGAAATTGGAACCCTTGGGCACTATTATTAGGAATGTAAAATGGTACAGCTGCTATGTAAAACAGTATGGCAGCTCCTTAAAAATTTAAAAACAGAATTAACCATATAATCCAGCAATTCCACTTCTGAGTATATACCCAAAAGAATAGAAAGCAGAGTCTCAAAGATACCCATATACCTATTGTGATGGTAAATTTTCTGTGTCAATTTGATTGGGCTGTGGTGCCTAGATAAATACAGTTAAAGATATATTACAAATTAGTATTTCTTTTTGAAATGAACAAAAAACAAAATTAAAGTCAATAATATTCAGTTTACCACCCAGTAAGTCCCTGCTCTTTTTCTCTGGCCTCTTATGCTACATGTTATTGCAAGATATCAACTAAAATGGAAAACAGTGAAAGAACAGAATCACTATTTCTCACCCAAACTGCCAAAACCCTGGAGGAAGAGGGATCCTAACAAACACCACCATAATTTGCCACACATTTCTACTATTCTCACTTTTCAAAATTCATAAATCATCATTTCTGAAAACAACTTAAAATGTTGACTCCTTCAGTCTAAGAAGTGCCAAGTTAATCTTTGACATCATTTAACTGATGAACAACTTCTAAAAACAACTAAGAATCACATTAACTTTCTTAGAAAACAAGTATTATTTATCAGCTTCACGTTTTGTTTAAAACTAAAACTAATACCATTAGGTTATTCCTTAAGATGATTTTCTGAATTTATTTATAACCTCTAGAATAACATACAGAACAAAGTAGGTGATTAATCTTTATTGAATAAATACAAATGGATATTCAGATTACTAAAAATCTTCAGAGGATAAAAGAAAACTTTTTTTTTTAAGATTTTACTTATTTATTTGACACAGAGAGAGAGAGAGAGAGAGATCACAAGTAGGCAGAGAGGCAGGCAGAGAGGAGGAAGCAGTCCTCGATCACAGGACTGTGAGATGATGACCTGAGCCGAAGGCAGAGGCTTTAACCCACTGAGCCACCCAGGGACCCGAGAAAACTCTTTAATATAGTCTAACCTTTGTATTTGCAACCTTATTTTCCTCCAACTCCAACGAGACTTACAATATCAAGACTTACAATATCCCCTCCGCCTACAAAGCTCTTCTCATCACTCTTTGCCTTCCTCAATTCCACCCATCTGTCCACTCTTTAAGAGACATAACACTTCATCAACAAAGCCTTCTCTGCCCTTCCAAACTAGATCAAATTCTCCTCAGAAGATTTAGGCCTTTGTTGTATTACATACCTTTGCTCACAGCACCAATCATTCATAGTGGTGATTTTACATTTGTTTGTATACTTACTTGATTAGTTTCTTTCCACCTTTGAACTACAAGCTCTATAAAGGGTGATGTATAATATGAATCAACAATTGTATCCCCCATACATAGCACAGAGCATGGCATGCAAATATCTATGAGTCAATGAACTTGTTGAATGAATGAATGAATGAATGAACAAAATAAACTTTTCTTACACAAAGTGTATTGTCAGCATAGCATTTATGAATCTGTTTTTTTTTTTTTAAAGATTTTATTTATTTATTTGACAGAGAGAGAGAGAGATCACAAGTAGGCTGAGAGGCAGGCAGAGAGAGAGGAGGAAGCAGGCTCTGTGCCGAGCAGAGAGCCTGATGCGGGGCTCAATCCCAGGACCCTGAGATCATGACCTGAGCCGAAGGCAGAGGCTTTAACCCATTGAGCCACCCAGGCGCCCCAGAATCCATTGCTTCTTGAAAGACACAACAAAATGTGTCTAATTTTCACTCTACAACCTAAATACCAATGCTTGAGGATTTCACGGTCACTTTACAAACTTTTTAACAGATATCCTCATTAAGCACCATCTGTTTACATGTGCTATTCTAAATAACACTTAGGTTACATTTCTGAAACACTTCCTGCCATCAACCTCATCTCTAGAATACCGGCTAATATGAAGCACCTGGATTTCAGGAACACAGACCCGAAACTCATACACCAAACTAAACTGTTATGTAAATGACAGAAATGACACATTTTTGGTGTATACTGCATCTCTAGACTACTTCTGTATCTATTTTACTTGTACCACTAAAAGTCTGTCACTAGATTATAGTCATTTTGAGTCCGTACAATCAAGCCACAGATGAAAGACAACTGAAGTTTTCCAACAATCTGAACACAAGGCAGCCTTTAGAGAGTCTTGCCAGTTAGAGGTCTTCTAGGTTTCTATCAATTTATTTGTCAAAGTGGACTTCACTTTACAGGATAATTATGTCCTGAAAATTCTGTAAACTTAATTATACTTTTAAGTCTCACCTAGGTTTGCTTTCTAGGTCTTTCACATTTCATTTGTGTGCCCCTGAGCCAGTAACTTAAAATCCCTCAGCTTCAGCCTCCTCATATGTAAAATCAGACAGTGATCCCTACTTCATATGGTGGTTCCGAGGCTTCCAAAGATGAAATGGGCCTGACTTAAGGAGGCTCAGTGCCCCTTCCTTTTCATACCTCTTGCTACACAGGAATTTTAATATGATTCTCCAAAGAAAAATATTTTAGTAAAAGTGATGTCTTTCACTTATCTTAATAGACCTAGATTTTCAGGTTCTGCATACATTTATTATTAATTCAAGGTCTCAAATACCACAGAGATTTATATCTAGTGTGTTAAAGAAATGAAAGGTGCAGATTCATCAAAATATTGCATAAGTAAAAGCTACACTTAATGGAATATCCTAACCATACAAACTAATCTGCTGTAAAGGGGTCAGCAACAAAAAACCTGCATTACCCGTTAGACCATATAATTAGGAAAACAGAAAGCAGAGCCCATCTTCCTGCGGTCAAGGCATGAATGAAGATTCAAAAATACAAAATAGAGAAATGGAAAAAGCCAGGAATGGCAAAAGTAAGGAAAAGGGCAAAAACTAAGACTCCTAAATTTTTATATTCACTTACATACCTTCCTCCTAAAATTTTAATCAAATTCAAGTAAGAACCTCCTTGGGAAGGCATAGAGCTAACAGGAAAGTTGGCTCCTCCTGTTTGAGGAAAAACTATCAACTTCTTAGCACAGGAACAATCAGGCAGCAAGCTCTTTGCTAAGAGTCCCCACCTGGCAGCCACGTTTTGTCAAGCAAATTTTAAGAACTCTCTAGCTTCCCACTTTCAATCTAATTATAGGACTTTATAAAACCATTTTCTCTCACACACATTCTCTCTTTCTTTTCCCTCCCTCTCACATTCTCTCTCTAAATCCTTCTCTGTTGTGATATCACAATGAGAGGTATGAACACATATGACAATTTTTCTCTGAATATAATGATAAACATGAAAACAACACCTCCACTCTGCACATCTACACCATGATTCTAACAATAGTCCCTACACATTAAGTAATGATAGTATAATATACTTTCCCTATAGGAGCTTAAAATATTCACAGTATAGAAACTATAGTAAAGTACACATGCCAGAACCTATTTATCCAAATAAGTGCTAGGTGGTATATAGCTCAGAATAGTTTTGAAACTCCTCTTTGGGGAATGTCTTTATAGAGTCTGTGTTATATTTTATTTCACTAAATTCCACAAATAAGCTACTTTGCTAAGATCTGGGAATGCATTATAGAACGTTACTGTGGAGCTCATGGTATAACAGAATAGCCCCAAATCAACTACTGATGACAGATGGGTGATTTAATGAATTAACGAATACTCACAAATGGCTACTACATGTCAGGCACTTTTCTAGACCCTGGACACACAGCAAGAAAAACAATTACCCTGTCTTCATGAAAAAGATAAACTACCTTCATTTTCAGAAGTGATTAAAAGTCATAAAGCACTGTAAAGGAAAGGACTAAGTTTGTTGTAAAAACAATACATCTGCTCTAAGTCAAATGTTTAAAATGTTTTAAAAAATAAAGTGTCAATGATAGAATTATATAAAGCTGTAATATGGCTTCTTTGAAGAAAAACTTTAACCAGATGTATAAATTCACTTACTCATGCCCCTTTCATTTTACAGATGAGGAAATGAGGGCCCAGCCAGGCTGAGCAACCTGCCTGTGGGCACACAGCTTGTCAGTGTCAGACCTCCCACAGAGCCGTGGCGGCCCTCCCTTCTAGTTCAGTGCTCTTTCTAGGAAACACTTTTTTTTTCAAGGACAAGTGTTTTAGCCTTTACGTCTCCAACATTTTCCAACCTTCTGAGCTCAATGAGGTTTACATGTAGTCAAAAACTGTCAGACTAGGAAAGAGAAGCAGAAAAAGGTCAAAACAATTTTCTACTAAGTGAATAAAGCAAAACTGTGATCTTGACACTACTGTATAGTGCTGTTTCAACAATTCCAACACTTTAGCTCTTTTTCACTTTCTCCCTTCATTTTAGTTAATTTTATTTATTTCCTTTCAAGATTTATCTATTTAAGAGAGAGAAAACAACATGCATGTGGGCAGGGAGAGCAGAGGGAGAGAGAATCTCCAGCAGACGCCCTGCTGAGCTGGGAGCCCGACACAGGGCTGGATCCCAGGACCCTGACATGAGCTGAAATCAAGAGTCAGATGCTTAACTGACTGAACCACCCAGGTGCCCCTTGGTTAATTTTAAAAGTGCTTTGTTTTCTTAACTACTACAGTAGCACTATCCTTGTTAAAGTCACCATACATTTAAATCCAAGGAAAACTGCCAGCTTTCTCAATTTGGGATTATTATAATGTCTGTTTTTAAGCTTTAACATTGTATGACCTTCAGTGCTTTTTTTTATGGTGCTTTTAATATCCTATTAAATACTTCAAATTAAGTAATTATGAAGTACTCACAGTATATGAAAGACTGTGCTAAATCCTACTACACAGATTTTTTTTTTAATCCAGCCTTACCTTCAAAGATATCACCAGCATTCTGAGGGTATTATTGCATCCAGAATGCAGCCTAGATCAAAAACTATCTAACCTGGGCAAAGCACCTGAATCTGTCTAGATTGAGAGGTGACTTTCAAACTGTCAAGCCCCAGGAGAGAGGTCCAACCACCTGAGCCAATCCCACTTGTCCCCACCCAACTTCCCCTTTCCAGCGTTGCTTAAAAACCATTTCTGAGGGGCACCTGGCTGGCTCAGTCAGTAGAGCATGCAACTCCCCCTCAAGGTCATGAGTTCAAGTCCCACACTAAGCATAGAGCTTACTTAAAAAAATTTTTTTGTTGTTGTTTTTGAAACCCACTTAGAAAACTTCAGGACTACTCTGAAATTCTATGATAACCTGTTATTGTTTTTAATACGTACTTTAACCACCAATATCCATGTCAGTGATGGTGAAGAAGCAGACTCTATGTTATTTATAGACTACATGAAGAATCCTATTCACTGTAAGTATTATACTTAGTCCATGAAATCTGGCTCCATTTTGGCTTTTCTCTGTGGAATAACTGAAAGCTTATCACTACTGAATCTAGCTCTGTAAAAGTTTCCCTTACAGAATGCCTAGGTGGTCAGTACAGAGGTATCTAATATGAGATATTTCTTCTCTAATACAACTAGGCTTCCTGCCATCTTTCTTTCTCACATCATTTTATGCAACTATAGGAACCATTCTACTTGCCCACTGTCAAACAGAACAGTTTCCAAAACTGTTGCACGCCTCTCTTTTTAGCAGATGGCTTTATTCCTCGATACACAGAAAAGATTGATGCTTTCCTACATGAGTAGCAACAATTTTTTCCCTCCTAGTCCTGAATATTTCTCCACAAACCTCTCGCTTGCT
This sequence comes from Ailurus styani, assembly GCA_002007465.1. Lineage (NCBI taxonomy): Eukaryota > Metazoa > Chordata > Mammalia > Carnivora > Ailuridae > Ailurus > Ailurus styani. The sequence continues at coordinate 1,548,170 of LNAC01000039.1, forward strand.
GGGTTAACCTTTACTGTTAATCCTGATCCCCAAATGCTTTGCTCCATCAATTACTTTCCTTCTTATTTGATAAACACATTCTTCCATAAAATAACCTAAAAGTCTTTCCAGTCCTAGCCTTCCCATTACTTCATCCAATTCTTTATTATACTGTGGATAATCCATGGCTTATAATTCATTGTCTTTAGCTACTGTTGAATAACACTTTAGGAAGCAGCTTTATGAAAACTACTATAGTTATACCACAGGTAAGTTATAAAAAATATTACCCTACACCCTGTAAATGAAGTCACATGAGAAATTTCTTCCCTATGCAATGCCTGAGAAGCATTAGCTTTCCCTAATAACCTAGTAGGTTTTCTCTTTATGTATAATGAAAAAAAAAAGTTATCCCATCTCGTTTCCCTTGCTCTGGCTACATGAATACTCAGGGTCAAATGTGCAGGTCAATTTTAATAAATCTGAGTATCTCACTCATTCATAGTTTATGTAGTTTCATGCTAAGTTTCCATTTTTTTTTATTTTCAGTGGTTTGATTTTAAATTCTTTTCTATTTTGTGATTATACATTCTTGTAAATTACCTCAGATTTTTCATGATATGTGGCTTTGACTTTAAATTCTTTTGTTTTCTGATTATATATTTGTGTAAATTGCCTCAGATTCTTCATAATACGAGATATATAAATAAATACACTGTGGTATTTCCAAACCCACTGTATAATATCTGTCATTAACAAAGACTTGTGGAATTAAAATAAGAAAGCAGACAAGTGTGGCTAATTAGATCATCTGGTCTTATTCCAACAGGAATTTTTCTCATTTTATTTCTATTGCACATATTATGAATCCATGATCTAAAAATAGTCTATCTACCATTATGTTAATGAAATCAATGAAAAGAAGCCTTATTTAAATCAGAAACACTTTTCATTCTTTGAGTCTACTGGGATTTTTATGTACTTGCTTTCAAACTGTCTTCCTTTTTAATACAGTTATGTGATTGATGCCTCTATAAGAGATTTTAAAAATTACTATAGAGTAATTGAGTAAAGACTGGCATACTGAAAATGGTTACAAGGGGAATTTATGACACAACCTGAGTTCGAATGGAAGTTCTGTGGGATTACAGCCCGTATCTGTGATATCATGTTTCCAATTTCTGTCCTCAACTGCTTTTTCAAGATAGCAGGTAACTTACTTTCTGGAATACCATTCACTCAACAAATGTTTACAAAGTATTTGCTATATGCAATAACACCTAGGAGTTTTAAGTACTCCACAGAAACAGGAGTTTCTTTACCCCATGAAAGTGTGGTATAAGGAGAGCTCTACTTATCTATTTTGTTGTACAACACTAAAGACTCACCACTTAAAACAAATATATCAATTCCCATTATTTGTGGTTTTTATAAAGTCACTACAAACACTGAATTAGCAAATACTGAGCCACTATTGTTCCTGGGGGAAATAGAGGGTTGGGTTACTGAGTGTCTCTGATCACAAAATGTTCTTCAACTGACCAATACATAACCTTGTTTTACGTGTGTTTCTTTTTTTCTTCGATAGTGCACACATGGCGGTGGGGAGATGGAGTGAGAGAATCTCAAGCAGGCTCCATGCCCAGCATAGAGCCAGACCAGGGTTTGATCTCACAACCCTGAGATCATGACCTGAGCTGATCAAGAGTCAGACGTTCAACTGACAGAGCCACCCAGGCACCCTTTATGTGCATTTCTTTTTAAAGATGGCACTTAAGCACTATTCTTAGGAGTCATTTTAAATAAAATTCTCAACAAAAAGCACAAAAATGTGAAAAGAAAGCACTAAACAGGGAAAAGTCACTTGTTTATAGTAGGAAAACAGAAATAAGAAGGTACAGCATTGCTGAAAATGCACATGTTGGGTGAATCAAATTTTCTGTAGCTTTGCACATGTCCATGAGAGTGCTGCTGAGTACTGACTCTAGGTTACAAATAAATTTTAGAAAGCAAGCAAATCTTCAAATACAGAATCCTCAAATAATGAGGATCAACTGCATATGAGTAAATATTTCAATGTAGTCTGTGACTTGACTGTCACCAAAAGATAGAGCTCTGGAAAGCCCTAACAGATACCCTTCAGTTACTATGCAAATTTAAAGAGTTTTGGACTACACTAGTTCAAGAAGTAAGATGTCTGAGGCATTCACAAGTTGGTATTGATAAAAATGTTATTTCCCACCTGATATATTCTAAAAGGGATATAACGAAATCCATTTTCTTCTGCAGGATATTCCATGAGTTTCCGGTTGATGGCCCAAAATTGGTCAAATCTGTCTGTAATGATAAATTATTTTTTATTAAAAGTGAACATTATAATTTAAAACCTCACATGAAGAAATGAAAGTTGTTAAACATCCTCTTAAAAGTTTCTGAAAAAGCTTCATTTATATATTATTTTTTCTTAAACTTATCTTTCCATAACTAAACATAAAGCAAAATATAAATTTTTCTACATTATTGTTTCCTCTTCCTAGATATTTGCATATACATTTCATCTCATAAGAGAAACCCTGAACCGATAACTACTTGTGTCATCAAGGCAAAAAACATCAGATAGAGATGAATGTCTAGATTCCCTATCCCACTCCTACTGTCTAAACAAGAAAACAACGGCTTGAAGTGATCTAAGTTTAAACCAGAACTTACTGAAGGAAACAAAATAAAAACACCAAACACAATAAATATTAAGCAGCAAAAAGGACAGAATTACAGGAAAGGGTTAGAAGGAAATGTGGAACTGACACTTAAGGGATAACTGTCAATTGTAGCTTAATCTCAGTGATTAAACAACTCCTTTTTAAGTTTTCAGGCTCAATTTAAGAAAAACCACTTTACTGAGATATAATTCACATATCATAAAATTCACCCTTTTATTTTTTTATTTTTTATTTTATTATTTTTTTAAGATTTTATTTGACAGAGAGAGAGATCACAAGTAGGCAGAGAGGCAGGCAGAGAGAGAGGAGGAAGCAGGCTCCCTGCTGAGCAGAGCGCCCAATGCGGGACTTGATCCCAGGACCCTGAGATCATGACCTGAGCCGAAGGCAGAGGCTTTAACCCACTGAGCCACCCAGGCGCCCCTTTTATTTTTTTTTTAATTCATCCTTTTAAAAGTGTACAGCTCAGTGTTTTTTAGTATATTCAGAACTGAACAACCACTGGCAGTATCTAATTTCAGAACATTTTCATCCTCCCAAAAACAAACCCATACCCATTAATAGTTACCCCCCCTTTATCCTCTCTTCCTATCCTCCTAGAAATCCCTAATCTTTATTCTAGACACTTCATATAAATGGAATAATACATTATGTGACTTTTGTGTCTGATTTTTTTTCCTTAGCTTGTTTTAAGGTCCATTCAAGTTGTAGCATGTCTCAGTTTTCATTCATTTTTATGGACAAATAATATTTCATTGTATGGAGATAAATTTTTTTGTTTTGTTTACCCATTAATTAGTTCATGGAAATTTGGGTTCTTTCTACGTTTTGGCCATTATGAATAATGCTACTATAAACATTCACAAATAAACTTGTGTGTTGGATGTGTATCTTCAATTTTCTCGGGTATAAACCTAGGAGTGGAACTACGGATTTATATGATAACTGTTTAACTGCCATATGGTAACTCTGTGTTCAGAAACTGCCAAACTGTTTTCCAAAGAGGCTGCATCACTTTACATTCCCACCAGCAATGTACGGGGGTTTCAATTTGTCCACATCCATGTCTATGCTTGTTATTGCCCATCTTTTTTCTTTTTGTTAAAGATTTACTTATTTAAGAGAAAAAGCATGCACGAGTGGGGTGGGTGGTGGTGGGCGGAGCATCCTCAAGCAGACTCCCCACCAAATGCAGAGACAGACATGGGGCTTGATCCCAGAACCCCAAGATCAGGACCTGTGCTGAAATCAAAAGTCGGCGGCTTCACCGACTGTGCCACCCACGTGTCTCCCCACCCTTTTATTAGAGTCACACTAGTGGGTCTGAAATATTATCCACTTTTGTTGTTTTTTTTTTTTTTTTTAAGACATGAGCAAGCGAGTGACTGCTCTAGAGTAGGGAGAGGGGCAGAGAATCTCCAGCAGGCTCTTCCCAGAACGTGGAGTCCCAAGCTCAGCTCAAGACCCTGAGATCGTGACCTGAGCCGAAATCAAAAGTAGTTGGATGCCCAACTGACTGAACCACTCCCACACCCCTCTCCTTATGGTTTTGACTTGCATTTCTCTAATGAGTAATTATGCTGAGCATCTTTTCATTTGTCTACTGGCCACTTATAGATTTATTTTGGAGACATGCCTATCAAATCCTTTGTCCCTTTTCTAAGTGGGTTGTCTTTTTTTACTGTTGAGTTGTAAGGGTTTTTTTGTTTGTTTGCTTTTTTAAACATATTCGGGCTACAAGCTCCTTACTGATAAATCTATGCAAATATATTTTCCCATTGTTGTTTTTTAAGTAACTCCTTTTTGACTTACCCAGAATCCTACTTTAAAATTACTTTCTATATTCAGAAATTTATCTCAAAATCAAATCTCTGTAAAGTACATGAATAGCACCAGAATTTCAGAGCAGCTTGGTATTAAAGCACATTCTCTACTACTAGACTAGACTCGTCTCAATCCAAATTACTACCAACATGCTGACACTATTTCGGCCATTATAATTACATAAAAGAATAAAGTTTAGTTGTTTTTTTTCTTCTATCCCTGTACTAGAAGACTGTGACAGTCTCTAGGTCTTCTCTATTCTCATTCTCAACTTCAATCTGGGAGTTCATACTGTATCAGAACTAGTAGGATAGGTAACTCAGAATCCAGTTAGTCCAATGTAATTTCACAGATGACAATGAAGGCCTAGGTTGTTATGAGTTTCATGAAGAACTAAGACCAGACTCTCAGACTTCTGATTCAAAGCCCACAACCGTTTCAACAGTTGCAACCACAAAACTGCATCTTAATGTTAAGAGTAGCTCCTTTAACCACAGTCCTTTCATAAATGAATCAATTATTCTTTCAATGCTTTTTAAAAAGTATCTTTCTATCAAGTATCAAACAAGAATGTGATAGCTAAATAAAATGATTCTTCATGATACCTGAAATTTTACTCACTGCCTCATCATCAAGTCTCTAGCATCTACCAAAGTGCATGCATAACATGCGCTCTTAAATCAAAGAATGAACAAGAAAATACTATATATATAATCTTTTTTTTTTAAAACATTTTGGGTTCCAAACCTAGGTATGCAACTAAATACCTAGGGGACTAGAAACAAATCAACTGAAAACTGACTAATTCACTTACAGGTGAAATAAAGAGGTTCAATTAAATAGTTTCTAATACCTGTTCCCAAAATAAAACTTTATAATTATCTAAGACACCTCTTTTATTAAAATAGCATTTGCTAAAAACCACAAGTAAATCTTTATTATAAGAGAGATCTAGATTGTTTTTAACGGAGTGTTTTTTAAAACAGTGGTTTTAACCAGGAGAGACTTTTGCTCACCAGTGGGTCTGGAGATATTTTTGGCTGTTACAACTGTTTACGTGTGATACTAGTATCTACCAGTAGAGGCCAGGGATGCTGCTAAACATACTACAATGCACAGGACAGCTCCTGACAACCAAGAATTAGCTGACCCAAAATGTCAGTAGGGCTAAAGGAAGGAAAGCAGACACAAACAATAAAAAGTACAGAAAGGCAATTAGTCAAATATTTTTACACACCTATGTGGCAAAAAATAAACTGGAAAAAGGAACATTATTGTGTCCATTATCATTTAATGCCTCTCAGCTTCAAAATGACCCTTTAATATATGCCCCGCCATAACAGACACAACTGAAGCATCTTTTCTTTCTTTGAGAGAGAGAGGGCGTGCACGCACACAGGTACCCACACACTTGAGCGGGGGGGGGGGGGGGGGCAGGGGCAGAGGGAGAGAAAGAATTTTATGCAGGTTCCATGCCTAGCATGGAGCCCAACATGGGGCTCAATCTCTTGACCCTGAGATCATGACTTGGGCCAAAACCAAGAGTCAGATGCTTAACTGACTGAGCAACCCAGGTGCCCCTGAAGCATTTCTATTCTTACAACCACATTAAGCTTTCTCAGTAGATGGCTAAAAGGACACTGTACCGAGAAAGAAGCTCCTGTTTGGATAGGCACACTGAAGACCCCTAGATCCTGCCAGCCCCTGATTTCCTCTGGAGGCCCACGTGGGTGGCTTACCTGCCACCTCCCATACAGCTGCCACTCCGTCTGCATGCCCAGGCCACATGTTATTAGTGGCCTGCGCTCCAGTTGTCCTGAGCACCCCGTGACTGCAGACCGGCCCCAGTCTGGGCCAAGGAGTGAATTTCTCTACTAATCCAAGGTATTGAACTATATCTTCCCCAACAAGTTCTAAATCTAGCCTTGGCTAGAGAATCCATGTAAGTGTGACTTTCCTCCCTTCACCCTAGAGTACCATATGCAGTTTTCTTATATCTTGTAGTGACTCTTTAATCAGAGTTTAATAATTCTTCACGTGAAACTTACCCTATTTAACCCTCTGTGTGGTTTCTATCTCCTGACTGGACCCAGTCTGTTACAACTATGTTTAAAAGGAATAAAGACATAATAAAAGATATGTATTAATTAATAGTAGCTTTCAATCTTATAAAACTGTTATGTTCTCATATGAAACAGGTATTTCCTCAATATTAGTAAAGATATTCCAACCAAGAATAATCTAACTTTTATAAATCAATGTTATTAATAAGAAAAACACAAATAGAAAGAACCAAAAGAAAATCAGTCCTGAGACTGAGTCGATTGAGTGTATAACCAATCATCTTTCACACTGAATTTTGTATTATCAGTGTATCTTCTATCCCCTAATCAATAAATAACTAAAATAAAATTGGAGTTAGGATGAATTAGTCCCTTCCTACATACTGATGAACCAAGAATATACTGACTTGTTACACCAAGAATACACTGAATATAACTATGCTATTAGTTATTATAATTAAGTCATAAAAATTATTTTCATGAAAGCAACACCTACAAGTAAAGGAAGCTAAAAGAAGCATAAAGATATTTAGCTGTTTGTTTTTTAAGCTATAATTAAATACATATCAATTTCAAGAACTTTCATATTAACTTAGTTCTAAATCTAAAACAAAACCACTAAACAGGAGAAATTTAAAACTAGCGGACACTTAGTTTATTCAAAGAACTGGAGAAGGGAAGATAACTTACATCCATCTTGGCAGAGCTATTAACAATATGATAAGTTGGTTTCTGTTTTTTAAACTTAGCTTATTCATTTAAGAAGCCTACAAAATTAAGAATCACACAATTGAAGGACTGCCTTATTGAAAGTCATTCTATTTTTTAATTAAAGATAATAAAAATAGAATTCCTCAAGATCCTGGTGGCCACCAACCTTTCTCTTTCATTGCTGAATTAAGCTTCAATATTGGTCTTAGAAATTTTTTAAAATTCAGGAAAAAACATTTTTAAAAATCAACTATTTCCCTAAGAAGCTTAAGAAGTAAAGTTTTCTATTCTTTGTTCCTCACATGGAAAAAAACTGCAAGAAAAAGTGGCAATTTTAAACAATGTATCTGATCTTCTACTTAAGCTGTATGAGTTAAGAACTACTCAAGGCAAAATAAATTTTAACATTCTAATGTCACAAATAATACATGTGTCTAAAAGCTCCCTGGGAGACATGGAGGACATCTAAGGGACTGCAGAGACTGCTGTTTAGCTTCAGTTCAGCAATGTGGCTTTGCTGGCTGGGACCCTCAAAAGTATAGGAAAGGAGGTAGCCTCCACATGCACACTCTACCCACTTCCTAATCTTCTAACATTTGTGATGTCAAAAAGAACAGATTTATGGCATCCCGATGAAGTGTCAGCATATAAAACACAGACTTTAAGCTTTTCTTGAAAGAGAAAGGCAAATAGTTGAAAACCACAGCTTCAGAAAATTTTGCATTTACCAACGGTATTATTCGAATCAATACTACAATTGGCCTTGTAATCCATTTAGTGTTTTGACCAGAGGCTTTCAAAATATGTAACATAAGGTATATCCAAGTATAAACCTATTTGAATGAATTTCTTTATATGTAATATGTAAACATCTTTGTAAGGCAAACAAAAAAAAATGAATTACTTGATAGGTTGCCAAACACATGACTGTTAAACAGGCGCCCTGTATCTTCAAACTTATTTGTCTTCTAAGTCAAGTCAAATTAAGAGAATCCTAGGTTAGGGGCACATGGGTGGCTCAGTGGGTTAAAGCCTCTGCCTTCGGCTCAGGTCATGATCTCAGGGTCCTGGGATCGAGCCTCTGCTCAGCAGGGAGCCTGCTTCCTCCTCTCTCTCTGCCTGCCTCTCTGCCTACTTGTAATCTCTCTCTGTTAAATAAATAAATAAAATCTTTAAAAAAAAAAAAAGAGAGAGAGAATCCTAGGTTAATAGGGTGTTCAGCTGAACCACAGCAGGGAGCAAATTATCTGGGGCAACACAGCCACCGGTGCTTGGATGCTGCTCAACGAACTACACCCACACATTTCCATGAGCCCTTTTTTTGAGGTTTAAAGTTAACGGAGCTCTATCTGGTAGGGGGGGCGCTAACCAAAGCAAAGAAGCCTTGGGAAGGCTTGGGGGCCCCCGAGAATTCATCAGGAAGATAAAAGAAGGGAGGACCAGAGGGCTGGCCTCTGCATCAAGGCTGAGAGGAGTGCCAGTCTTGAAGAAGGCTAATCCCTAATCCCCACACGTAAACACTCATCTTGGCAGGAGGACTGTACCCAAGGGAATTTGTCATTTGAATGAATCAGAAGAGTAATAAAACCTGGATCTCAGGCAAATTTCAACCTGGGCTATCAATTGTCTCATAATAAACTGAGCGATGACATTTACTCCTTTGCTCTACAACAGAAATGTTACCATCTGGAAAACTGACATCAAGGGAAGTAATCAATATAAATACATATTTGGGGTGTAATTTATTCTCTCTGTATTCACCACAACTTCTCATAAGCACCAACAGCTGTCACTGAACCACTGTGACAGCCTAACTGGACGCTGTCCTTCCACTTGTATCCCTGCTACAAGACATTCAGAATGGTCTTTTAAAATGTAAATCAAATAGTATCATTAATGAGTAATTTTCCACACGTTTCTAATGGGCCATAAGGAATAATGCTTTATGATGTACTTTAACAATTTGGTTTTAGAAGTACTGGAGTCATAACTTAAAAATCCACTGCACTTCCTTATTGCCTGTAACACCGGCAGATGGCTCCCTGCCCAAACTGCATATGAACAACCCAGACGTCTTTCCCTCTCACCCCCTGGGAACACAGGTGCTCCTGAAGTCCTCCGAGATTTCCCTGCCCAACACGCTGTTTACTTACTAAGCTCCAAGTCATATGCTTTTTCCTTTCTGTCCCTAGAAAACACCAAACTTGTTCCCGTATCATAGCTTGGAATCCTCACTTTTCTTATCTTCACAGAGCTGCTGCTTTCTCAACATTCAAGTCACAACAGAAGTAGCACCAATTCCTCAAAGGAGATCCCCTCAATTCAAACTGAGGCATTGTTCTATTTTCTATGTAGACATTTTTTGTTATTTGAAATTACCCAATTCACATGTCGAATTATTTCTTGTCTCTCTCCCACAACTAAATATAGTTTCCATGAGGGCAAGGCCTTTGTCTTCAGTCCCACAAAGTTCCTGGCACAAAGTAGATGCTCAATCAACGTTTAAGCGACTAAATAACAACATGACTGACTTTGATTTAAAGAAATAGGGAACAACAAAAAGAAGGAATCCCAAATGTCGCATGGCATGGTGAGAAAAGCAGACACTCTAGAGCCACGCTGCCTTGGTCTGCTTCCTAGCTTTGCCATTTAGTAGCCACTGGAGTTTGAGCAATATATTTTTAAACTTTGTGTTCCAATTTCCTATATATAAAACTGCCTATAAAATGAAGATATTAATAGCACATATTCATAAAGTCACTGGAAGAAATAAATTAATCAACAGTATCTGGCACAAAGTAAGTACTACATAAGTGATTGTAGGCTGCCTCAGAGTCAACAAGAGAAGAACCGAGTTTCCAGATTCAGTAACACGGTAAATGTAACTATCAAAACCAGTATGGGAAAGTGGTTCCACCAAAACCTCACCATCACAAGACTGCTGGAGCATTCAGTCTGGCTCAGGACCACAAAGCTTGCACCACTCACATCAAATTCTGTGTGAATGCTGCCTCCTGGAGTTATGAACTGAGTAGCCTTTGTTGACCAGGTGGGAAGACTGAGATCCATAATACAATCCAGCTGCAACTCTTTACCATACCAAATTCCCTTCATGCCCCCTACTGCTTCTTCCAACAATTTCAACTACCATATAAGCCCTACCTTCTCAGGCTGTGGAAACAGTTTAGTTACATTTACCTTCCATCAATTTCAACTACATGAATCTCTAGAAATGGTGAAATGGTATGGTGAAATGGTGGTGGGGGCAGGAATGGTGGTCCAAGAACACCTAGGTCAACATCTGAGTCCTCAAGTCTTGACAGGCTCATCTGAGTTCTACCTCTACTATCTTTAAGATCTAGTAACAACTCCTTCACAACTCCTCCCTCCCCTAACAGAGGGGATAAGCATGGTGGTGAAAAAAAATGAGGTTTCTTGTTGATCTGGGGAGATGACAGGCTCAGAATTGTTATACTTTACAGCACAGGTCATATTAAAAGAGCCAGTAAAAACTGGTTACTTTATAAATGGTTTAAAAAACATTGCTGGAAACTTAAAATTAATCTTACTAGGAATTTGAAAAAGCAGACTGTAAATTTTAATTTCAACATCACAATAAACCATAACTGCAAGTTATAACATCTCTAATGTATTCCAACAGTCAATCCCAGTAATTGACTTTATTTTTAAGTAGACACAATTCAATAACTGTATCCCAGCCAATTAAGAAAAGTTTATTTCAAATTTATTTTGAAATTGGGCCAATAGTTACATACAAGGGCCTCAAAATTCAAAAATTTCATGATGCTAAACAAACAACTATTCTATGTGCTCATGTTAAAATTAAAAAAAGAATGATCTTCAATTATAATTAAGTCTTCATTTAATCTAAAAGACAATCTTTAAAGTAGCTTGTTTCCCAAATAGAGATTTACAGAGCTATAGCACAGTGGTAGGCCAAGACTAATTAACTAAATGCTTCCCTGTGTAAATCACCTATAGATTTATAACCAATAATCTGATTTATTACCTTTCAAACTACTGTAAATTGAGAAAATGTTTTTCCTCATAGACTAAATTACAGTTTATCACTTTCCTAAAATCAGAGGGCCAGAAACAAATTCAACAAGTAATCAAACTCATTTTCACTTCAGAAGGCACACCAGAATCCTAAGACAAAAACAAAAATCTATTTTAATTTTTGAAAGACTGACAGAGGAAAAAAAGATACTGTTATACTCACTGTATCTTTGCAATTTTACTATGCAGGATATTCTGTCTATTCTAAAACAAACCCTGCATGCTTTTGATGAGAAAATCCCATTAATACTCACTGACAAATAACGAAAGCTTTTAAAAAAAATGGGGGGGTGTATCAGTGCTCAGAAGACACCATGTACAGTGCAAAATTCCTCAGCTTTAGTTGCTCACTTGGATCACCTGAGGAGTCTACAAAAAGACAAGCATCAGGAACCCACTCCAGACCAATTATTTCAGATGCCCTGGCAACTGTACTTTCTAGAAACTTCCAGATGATTCAAATATGTAGCCAGAGTTAATAACCCCCAGATGTAATGGAAAACACAGCCATTTTAAAAATAAGAGATCTAAGTTCAAATCCTTGTCCCATCTCTCACTAGCTTTGTGAGCTCATTTCCTTGTTTTCAAAGTTGATAATGTTTATCTAATTCATGTGAGAAATTACTGAGATAACACATATAAAAATATCCAGGCCTAGGACATCACAAGACTTTAGTAAATGTAATATAATTCCAGATAAATTCTCCTCTATTTCAAATCCATCTAACCTCTCCATGGTAAGGACATGAAAAATATCCCTTTACAGAAAGTTCCGGATTTGCAAATGGTTCATACTATGAATCTCCTGTTTAATTTTAGGGAAGGAAGAGGAAAGAAAGGGTAAAACAGTTGACAGAATAGTGTACTCAAACAAGTTTTTACTTTGTAGGATCTGCATAGAGTTAAATCTATCAAACTACTTATTTGTTCTGTTTTATGTACCTAATTAAGGACTGGGAGCTGTAGAGAATTAAAAAATAAAACAAGTACACAACAGGTTCTTTCCTTCACTTAATATGTAGTTGGAGAAGTCAAACTGACATACATAAAATTATCACAAGTTCTAATAGGTCTGATTTGTCCTTTATCTTGCACTGGCAGTGAGTACTTAATGGTTCAAGCCCTCTCCACCCCACCCCCATCTCTTCAAATGGTAGATAACCAAGTGACAGATGCTTAAGTAAAAAGCATGTTAGAAGTCAGGCTGGTAAAGAAGTGGTATTAAACAAAAAAATACAAATACACTTAAGTGAAGCTAGATGAAAAGTTGTGAGTTTCATTAGTAATAACATATTTGTACAGAATTTAGCTATCTTTAAAACCCTATATGGGTTTCATATTGTTTGATTTTCACAGCAACTTACTGAAGAGTTATCCTCATTTTACACAGGAAGAAACAGAGGTTCAAAGCAGGTAATTTATTTACCCGACATCATCGGGCTAATAAGACTCTCAGGGATACAGTACTACATCACAGGAAACTTTCAGTTGTATTTCTATGAATAAAAACACTGCTTGCTTGGTAAAACTCCAAGTTGAGTCAATTCAAAGACCTATAATTAACAGGAATCTAGGAAACTAATAATGAATGGACTGTACATATTTTCAAAAACTCCAGAGTTCTGAACTTCAAAATTCACGGTACTGTCAGATATAACAGTTTAACAAATCTTGTCTCCTTTCACAGCTGTAGATGACAAAACTGAACACTTAGGAGTGGGTGCTGCAAAAATAAATACTATTTTCTTTAACACGTTCATCAACACAATTTTTCAATGAGAACAAGGAGAAATGCACTGTGATAACCAATGGAAAATATCACTCGGTTAGGAACTACCTCCTAAAAGAAGACAAGGACAAGGATCACTGAAACTGGAAAATTCAATCATAGTTCATTTTTAGCTAAAAGGATTATTCAGGTCGCATTTACTGCAAAATTAATTTATTATAACTCATTACCAAAACAAGGTTGATTCATAAAATTATATACATACCTCAAAAAATAGGGCCCACCCGACATTTTATACATTTTATTATTTCCTATAATGAGTTTATTTTGGACTAAAAACTATTATTTTAAATGTATTCAGTACCTTTTAGTGATAAGTGATATACACAATGTATCCTACGAGGTAAAAAATTTAGTTAGGATTTCTAAGAATCCTAAGGGTAAAATTGAGAATATTACTAATATTTGAAATTATTCTACCAGTGTTTCTCAACTACTGATTTATAAATCAAATATCTAAATCCCACAGAGTATTCTTTTGAGTGTAGTAACACTTTATTATAAAAATATTGGTGACAAAATTTCTAAATGTAAAGCCTTTCCCCTTAACTCAGTAAGGCTGTGGAATTGTCTTTTTTCTCTTCCTGCTTCCTAAATATTAGATTTCCACTGACTGTCCTCTCTTCCACCCCTTCCTTGTATTTTCAGTGGACAAATATCAATACAATACTTTTTATCTCGCAAAAAATATGTAGAAGATGTTTTCATAGAGTTTTACAATCCTACATAAAAGTAATTTCGCCTTGAAATATCTGGAAAGTCAATGCAGGTTAATACCCTAATACCTGTAAGAAAAAAATCCAAGTAGTATATTTAAAACCAAGAAGCTAGCTTAAGAAAAAGAGCCACAAAATCTTGAAGTTTAGCTTTCAGTGTGGCTTACAGTAATTTAAAATGGAGTCTTTTCTGGCTAAATCTTTTATGAAATTAACTCCAATTAAAAATGCTGTTTGGGATATTTTATTGATATCCTTCTACTGGGAAAGAAAGAATCCAGATGTCAAAAAAAAAAAAAAAAAAAAAAAGCCCAGGAATCAAGGATAGCTTGGATACTAAAGGGACCCTGTGGCAAGTAATGCTTCTTATGTAGAAAGCCACTTTGAAGATAATAATCAAGACTTGACTGAACACACTGCATCTTAGATGAAAAAATTTGTTTATTTTGCACTCATTTTTTTATGAGCGATTTCTTTTCTAGTTTTGGCATTAAAATCTTGCAACTCTCTGAATGCTAATTAAAACACCGGCATAGTTTAGTAATATTTAAGTGTGATTTTCACATAAAAGAATTTCTGAATCGTTTACAGTTTCTAAAGTGATAGAAGAGAAGAGACATGCAATGAATAATAATTAGCAATGCTGTAGAGCCATATACACTTCTTTGGTTCTAGAAAGGACTAAATCATTAATACACACATTTCTGACATCCAAAACTCATTACCACAGCCACTAATCAAAACAGGTCTGCACAGGCAGAAACAGAGTAAACAGAATGTCATGGGGATGGGGGTAGGAGGGGAGAAGGGGCTTGAAACTCTGAAATCAATAAAGTGATTTCTAGGTCTTTGTTAAAAAGTGCACGAAAGAGGTATCTGGGAACAGGTAACACATTGGTCGGCATTAATTACAAACCGTTCAACTAAAATGTAATTATCTGGCTATTCAGACCCTAAAAAAATAATGAAGGAATGGGTCAGAGACTAGGTCAAATTAAATGAGAGGTAAGTAAGAGAGAGGGAAAGAAGTGCTAAGATATGCAGAACTACATTAGGTGCCCCACCGAGAGCTGCAGGGGGAGATGGAAAGAAGCAAAAGAGGGAAAAGGAAAAATATAGAAAACACATGCTACTTTAAAAATGTAAGCACAATTAGTCTCACTGAAATGACAGCATGCTATTGATTTGTCATTTAATAGTCACTGCAGCAAAAGTAAAATAATCGCCATCCAGAAACAATTATGGCTAAGTGTTACAATAAGAAGTTCACATGGCTAGGTTTACAGATAAGAAGAGTTAACTGGTTAAAATAACTCTAATTCATTTATATGTCAAAGTCCTTTTGTTCCAAATACACCATAAATGAGTCCCTGTAACAACTGAACATCCTAGTTCTCAAGGGTTGGGCTGGAGAAACATGAGAAACATGAGAAACTTCGTAAATGGGCTGGCCCAGCCGACAGACTTTCAAACATATCTTGCAAGGCTTTTCTGACCACAATGATAATTCATGTAAAGTGCCTAGCACAGAAATTGGGTGTTCGAAAGTGGTCACTGGTACTCTAGAGGAGAAGCAAGTTTTATCCATTAACTCTGTACCACTTGTCTCTAAAGCAGTGGTTCTCAAATGCGTCAATTTTGTCCCTAGAGGGCTATTCTGCAATGTCTGGAGACATTTTTTAATGTCATGATTGAGAGTGGGGAGTAGTGTGCTACTGATATCTAGTGAGTGGGTAGAAAGACCAGGAATGCTGCCAAACACCCCACAATGCATTAAGATAGCTCCCTCCCTGCCACTGTCCCAACACCAAAGAATTATCCACTGCTAAGGTTGAGAAATCCCGCTCCAGAAAACTAAACATCACAATCACCTGGAGGGCTTGTGGAACCATAGGTTGCTGGGACCCCAGAGTTTCTGGTTCAGTTGGTCTAGGGTACATTTCTAATCAGTTCCTAGGTCATGCTGATGTTTCTGACCCAACTGTCTACACTTTGAGAAACAGTAATCTTTTTTTTTTTTTTTTTTAGAAACAGTACTCTTAAAAAAAGTGATGAGGAGCTAACGGACAAAAAAAAAAAAATTAGGAAAGTAAGCACCTCTGGGTTTTTCTGTTTCCTTAAACCATGAAATTCTTAAGTTTCAAAACAAAATATTCATTTAAAAACGGTAAGTTAAACTACATATGCATATATACCTCTGTGTGTGTAATTTTCTTTTTTTAAGAGATTGTGCTATAAATTTAAATAAATGACAGGCCATGACTCCAACAGTGAAAATCATTTATGAGACAGATTTTTGTTTCCATTTCCTCCATACAGGGGAAGAAAAGCTTCTTAAACCTTCCCACACTTACTTTATGGGGGAAAAAATGACAGTATGTTAGGAGGTACAAATTTTAAGAAAGTTTTTTAACTGGATCAAATATAAATAAAAGATGTGATAAAGCAATCATTTTACTGTGGATAGTTTGAAATTAAAAGGACATTACAAACCAAATCTTTGTGTTCCTGTAACACTAAAAATTCACTCAAAGCATTTTCAATTATTAATCAGAGGTTAGACAATCAACCCAGTTATACAGATTTATATATGTATCAACTGCATCTCATATGCAAAATACATTCCCTACCACTGGTGAACTCTGGGACATACAACCATTCACTTTTATTAATGGACTCTTTCCAATAAACTTATGTTAGGATAATGTGTAGCATGTTATGAAATAACTATCTAAATGTTTTCACCAAGTTTTATTGTCCATGATGTTCACTGCCAAGTCTATCCAAAGAACTGTAAGAGGGTATGATCCAAATTATTACCAAATTTACTTATTCATTCAAATAATGTAATTTCAGTGGGCGCCTGGGTGGCTCAGTGGGTTAAAGCCGCTGCCTTCGGCTCAGGTCATGATCCCAGGGTCCTGGGATCGAGGCCCACATCGGGCTCTCTGCTCGGCAGGGAGCCTGCTTCCTCCTCTCTCCTCTCTCTCTGCCTGCCTCTCTGCCTACTTGTAATCTCTCTCTCTGTGTCAAATGAATAAATAAAAAAAATCTTTAAAAAAAAAAAAATCATGTAATTTCAGGAGCAATCTTTCTCCAGAAGTCTAACAAAGTATCTGTATAGCTTTATATATTAAAACACAAATACATAAACTTTTCAGATTTCCATCATTATTTTTAATTACAGAAAGCAGAACACGGAGACTGATTTGAAAGATATAATATAATAGAGTATAATGCCTGTCTGTTCCACAGTAAAACTCAACTGAATGCTCAAGGTGGTTACAAATTTGTCTTAAGCAATTTCTTACAAAGTTGTAGATTCTTTTTTCTTTTTTTTTTCACAAAATTGTAGATTCTTAAATGCCACACACACAGCTTTACACTGAACTTACTCACCTTCCTGTATTGCAGCCAAAATAATGGAAATGACTAACTCAGCTGTGAGCAGAAAGGAGAGCACACAACAGTGGATACAAAGAACTGTAAAACATCAGGAATATATGGAACTGCTCCATATATCGCTGCCTTCTATCACTGGGAACATTAACTGTCACATCCTTAAAGATGAAATAATAAAGATGGTACTTATGAAAGTAAATGAGTACGAAATTAGAAGCTGCAGCACTCAATTCAAATTTATTAAGCCATCTTCATCTACTGACACACATTTGCAATACTTAACTCTACCAATACCTTACGCAATGTATCTCTACATCAATGTCTCAAAGACATCTCAAACTTTCAGCCTCAAAGTTGACCTTCTCAGTGGTTTTCTTCCCCAACCCAAACCTATTCTCCATCTAGTTATTTCATGTCACAGTATAAAGCACCACTATCCATCTAGCTGTCCCAGTCGGAATCCAGAAATGATTCTTTCCCCTTTTTTCACCCTAACCTTATAGCCAACCTAGTAATAGATTCTTGTCATTCTACCTCCAGAACAAACCCTAAATTTACTGACTTTTCTCCATCCTAACCATCGTCACCCTAGAGACCACCATCGTATTATACCTGGACCTACTGCTATGGCCTCTCCAATTCCCATCTTGGCTACTTCTTTTCCATTCTCCATTCAGAAGACAATGCTCTTACATCATTTTTGCATCTCATTGCTCTCTTGCTCAAAAATTCTCCAAAGGCTTCCCATTGCACTTAACATCTGAATTATTTTCACTGGCCTATACAAGGCTCTACATCATCTAGCTCTTTCCCATCTCTCCGATCTCATCTCATGTCAGCCTTCCCCCTTGGTCACTATTTTCCAAGAAACAGTGGCCTTCTTTTAGTTCCTTAAAACATACCAAACTCTTTGTTGCCTCATGTCCTTGAAACACCTTATTCCCTTAAATGATTGGTTCTCTCTCATCCCTAAGATTTCAGGTTAAATATTATCTCTTCAAAGCAGTCTTCCCTAACCACCTTACTGTAAATAGGTCCAATCCCTCCTTGTATCTATTCTTAACACTTTATTGTTTTTGAAATAGTGTAAAATCAACTGCCAAAAGGATGCTTTGGGTCCCAGGATACTTATGAAAAGAGTTAGATATTTAAAAAGTGTCATTTTTGCTACACAGAATGTTAAAAAAAAAAGTGAGACTATAAAGGTAGCGGGAAAATATGATAAGAAGATAAGAAGAGTAGAGAAGAAGGGGTATCCCAGAAAAAAAAATCCAACCTACATTATCTTTAACTTCAGAAGAAGCTATAAATAGGATTAGATTCTTTAAAACTGCCTAGCATTTTCCCACCTCAGGGCTTTGCCCTTGCTGTTCCCTCTCCTCAGAAGGTATTAACCCTAGATAAACACATAGTGCTACTTCGGATCTTAATTAATGTCACAAAATCAGTGAGACCTTCCATGACCATTCTATTTAAAATAGCAATGCCCTATCCCAATACAGTGCTTTCTTATATTTCCCTGCTTTACTTTTCTCCCATAGCACTTACTATCATGACACAAAGAAATATCTTATACACAAATACACACGCGCGCGCATGCACGCGCGCGCGCACACACACACACACACACACACACACACACGCTTACTTCTTTCTTATTTGTCCTCCCCCACAATAATTTTGGTTGCATAAGGGTAGGAATTTCAGTCTGTTCTGTTCACTGCTTTATCTCTGGCATAGATTCAGTAACATTAACTGAATGAATTCAGTGAAAATGACACCCATAAAACATGGACCAAGTTATAGCAGGAATGTGATAGTTAATCTTATGGGTCAACTTGACTAGCCATGGAGTGTCCAAATTAAACATTATTTCTGGGTGTGACTGTGTTTCCAGATGAGATTTTTCAGTAGAAAAAGTTTCAGATGAACTTTTCAGTAGACTGCCCACCTTGACGTGCGTGGGCATCATCTAATCAGTTGAGGACCTGAACAGAACAAAAGGAAGGGGAAGGAAGAAGGAGGAATTCACTCTTTGCCTGCCCCAGTGATTGAACTGAGACAACTCATTTCATCTTCTCATGCCATTGGACTGGGATTTATACCACTGGTTCCCCTGGTTCTCGGAACTTCTATCTCAGATTGAATTACATGACTTCCTTTCTTAGATTTTCAGCTTGTAGAGGGCAAATCATGGGACTTCTAAGCTTCCACAATCCTATCAGCCAATTACCTATAATAAATCTACTTTTATGTATATATTTTAAAATTGATGCTATTTCTCTGGAGAACCCTAATACAAGTGGAACATGTAAGAGTAGCAGGAAGGCCAACACCAAGCCTAAGATGATGCTTATAAAAAAAATTAAGAAAAACAAAATGAGCTTCATAAACAATGTTTGGCAAAGAAAGAACACATGGAAAAAATTATTGGGGAAGACAGTATCATAAGAGACAGAGAGAAAGCTCAACTACTGGACTTTTTAGCTTTCATCTTCTCACACAGAATGATCATACAGAATGATCTTCAAAGAAGAAAGTGAAAAAAATAGAGCTGAAGTGAAAACAATGCCTCGATAGGCTCAGAAATAATAGCAGCTACTCTGCTCTTGTAGGTATGCTGTTTTAAGTTCATGTAAGTCTTCAGATAAAGGGGAATTACTTCAGAAGACATTAAAAGAACTAAAAGGATTATAAAACTGAAACCAATAATCTTACAAAACAATGGAGAAAGGAAGAGGTGCTTGAGGTGAGGAGACAGGCAAATGTTTCAACTTAAAAATATGACTGGATGTTATCAACTAGTAAGCCTGATGTGAATCGTAAGCAAAATTTTATGTTTTTCAGCATTCAGAAAGTCAAACAGTATTAGCAAAAATCGGAAGACATTTTAAAATATGTATGGCATCAAAGCGACCTACATTCCGTTTTATAACATCATTAAGGAAGGGTGCCTGGCTGGCTGAGCTGGTGGAGGGTAAGACTCTTGATCTTCTCTTGATCTTGGGGTTGTGGGCGCAAGCCCCATGTTGGGTGTAGAGATTAATTAAAATTAAATCTTTAAAAAATATTTTTAATTGTATTAAGGGGACTGGGTATTAAAAAGTGATATCTTATATGTAACAATACAGCAAAGATCTACTTTCGGATAATATGTGTAAGCTGCATAAAACTAGTTAGATGCACTCAATAGTTTCTGCAACATCTGGGAATCAACTTTGACAGTTCTCATTCTATTACCTGTTACATTCAACCAAATACTCAGCCTTAACAATGTATCTCAAATATTTCTGAAATTCACCTACTTCTCTCTATCCTCAAGGCCACCACTTATAAGCAATTGTCATGTCTCACCTAACCACTTGAATGGACTCCTAGTGGTCTTTTAATTCCATGTTTGCTCTTCTCTGAATTCATTAACCACACTGCATCCAAAGAGATGCCTTTTAAAAAAAAGAAAATCTGACTGTCATATTCTTGCTTAAAATCTTTCAGTGGTCCCCTATCTATCCCACCTCAACTCCTGGGGATTAAGTTCAGTATCATTAAAATAGTCTATAAAGCCCTGAATAGATAGGGTCTCACTCTAATTTGCACTGCCAGGCCTAGTTTGTACCGTTTGCTACTTTCTGCTCCCAACCTTGATCACCGTGCTCTAGTCAAAATGGTCTCCTCGAAGCTCTCAGAAGCTCTTTTCGGCTTCTCTGCCAAACCCAGATCATTCCCAGGGCCTGGAACACTTTTTATCATAACCACTCTGCTCTCTATCCCTTCTTCCTTCCTCTACAACTCAAGCTATAAAAGTAATAATTATTTAAAGGCTGTCTATTTAATGTCTGGTTCCCCTAATAGACTGCAAACTCTGAAGGAAGGGCCATGGCTGTCGCATGCACCCCAGTGGCCCCTGTGCCTGGCAGGTTCTTGTAACTGACTGAACCAAACTACCAGAATCTGGGCATAACTCTTCTATAATGTTGTTTCTAAGACTTGATTCAATATCAGAGTATAAAATCTATGAAGGATATAAATCTATAAGCAATACTGGTAGCACTGGAAGAAAAAAAAATTCCCATAAACTCAGAGTGGGAGAGGGGTGAGAAGTAATAGATGAAACAAGATTGGCCACATATTGCTAACTGCTGAGGCTGGGTGACACATAATGGGGATTCATTATACTATTTTCTCTGCTCTTATTTATACAGTGGAGGCTCAGTGTTCTCATGACTGGCAAAAATCTTCTGCTAAAGGCAAACAGAAACCTTACCAAATAGTGACCTTTCATACAGAAAAAAGGTTCAAGCTTCTACTTAGGAACCTCCTTCCATACCTACACCTAGAACAGTATCTGACATTGTAACAAAATCACAAAAATTGAGGCTTCAAAATACAGAGTTGAGGCTTAAAATCTCTTCTCTGTTTTAGTACTCTTTCTATGACACCACACTTATTTCTGGAAAGTTATCTTCCACCTAAGTCCTGCTTCAAGGGGACAGGGAGAGGGAGAGAGAAAAAGGGAGAGGGAAGAAGGGAACAAGCAAAGGAAAAAGAAAGAGGGGGGAGGGAAGGAGAAGGAAGAAAGAGGGAGCAGGGCGAGAGATTATCAACAGTAATTCTTCGTCCAAGAAGTACTTTGGAATCAGCTGAAAACATCTAATCATCAGAATTCAGGTATATGAGATCACCACTTTATAGTCCTTGAATCCAAGTCTCAGAAGTCTTTCCGCATTCACATTTGTAAGGAACTCCACCTTACAGAGGAAAGTGATTTGCCAGACCACACAACTGATATGAGATAAATATCAGGTCCTTCTTAGACCAACAGATTATCAGTTCAATACTTAATCTACTTTATGCAACTGATAAAAACAAAGCAATGCAATGACAACCCAACTGTCTCTATCATACAAGCCTCCAAAGAGCTATAACCATTACAATTATCTTTTATATCACCTAGCAAACAAAAGTATTTTCAAAATATTATGACTTGTTATAAAAATCACCCTTCCTCTAATCACTAATCGCTTTCCTCTTAAAGACCAGTTTTAGGTTAAAATGGTACACTACCAAATAATTGACTGAAGAACTATGGAATTTATTTAATGCTGTCTTTTTTTAGTATACTCAAAAAACCAAGGCTGAAAACTAAGTCATATATTATGTTAAAAATATTTTTTAGAGATTTCTTCAAATCTCTAGCTTGTAAGAAAAACAGCTTGACATTTAATAAAAAGAGCCTGCACACGTAGTGATAACAGCCTCATAAATAATAAAAATGTTACTTTCTTTTCTTTTTTGTGGTCATTAACTTGGTTTCACAGGGAGGTTAAATACTTTTATATCTAAAATGAAAACCCATAAAAAACACTGAAAGGCACAGTATGTCTTAAATGAGTTTTCTTGGTTTCAAAAGTTTTTCTTATTTCTCTTTCACACAGATCTGAAAAATTAAAATTAGCATTTGAAAGTATTCAAAAACTGCTTAAATCGTTGTTTAGTTGTTATGATCTACAGGTGCAGTTCTGAATGAAATAAATTTACCATCTGCTATGCCTCAATCTTGACCAATTTACAATTATACAAACAAAAAGGTGAAATATCTTTGCCTTCACAAATTAATAGGACCTTCTTTTGGATTTCTGTAACTAAATTCAAACAAAATACTTCCTCTATTTTATAGCAGTATTAAACTATTTATAAAAGTCTGTTAATATTATTTCCTTATAGTATTAAAAAGGAATAAAACAGTCATTCAGTTACTATTTATTTTATCTGCTCTATGCCTAAGGCTGGACTTAGGGATTCAAAAATCTATAATACTCTAACCAGGAGAAATTTATATTCTAGCAGAATTACATAAACCATAACTATACCAGAGTGTGATAAAATACGAGAGCAAAAATGCATATAAACGGACAAGGAGGCACCACAGCATGAAAATACAGATAATTCTGCCTCCATGCCACCATAAGCTCCATGAAGACAGGGTGCATGTCTGTTTTATCACTGCTGATCACTAACTCCTAGCAGAGTGTCAAGGCTCATGTTAGATATTCTATAAATATTTGTTGCCTAAAAAAAATTTTAAAAAGAAGGCTTCACATAGCAGGTGACAACGGAGATGTGCATTAAAACATAAATAGGAATTAGACAAAAAGGTGTAAAGGAACTACTACACCCACCTTTCACCAATTTACTTTAATGGAGGTAACATTCAGCCTTTTGTCCCAAAATATATATATATTTTTTTAAGATTTTATTTATTATTTTTGTGTGCATGTGCAAAAGTGTGTGAGCGAGCGCACAAGCTGGGGGGCCAGGGGAGGAGAGGCAGAGTCCCACTGAGCAGGGAGCCCAATGCGGGGCTCGATTCCGGATTCTGGGACCATGACCTGAGCCGAAGGCAGATACTTAACCAACTGGGCCCGTTTTTGTTTTGTTTTGTTTTAAAGATTTTATTTATTTGACAGAGAGAGAGAGAGAGAGAGCACAAGCAGGGGGAATGGCAGGCAGAGGAAGACAGAGAAGCAGGCTCCCCACTGAGTGGGGAGCCAAATGTGGGGCTCAATCCCAGGCTCCTGGGATCACAGCCTGAGCCGAAGGCAGTTAACTGATTGAGCCACCCAGACTCCCCCAAAATATATTTTCAACTAACAACATTTACCTGGTGAAAAATTTCCTAAATGAATATTTTAGTTTTTTTAAAGTAGAATAAATAAACTACCAAGGTCTCCAGTACCCACAGGATACTACACAGAAGATTTTGAGTGTAAGCTCAATCATTACTAATACAAATAAGACCAAACATAATAGCTACAAAAAAAATTATAGCTAAAAATAAAAATGAAATAAAGTACATTTTAACCACATACCATTTTAAGTCAGATTTAATGAAGCTCAGTTTGAAAAGTAATTTAATAAATTTTTTTTAATTTAACAAAATTTAACTTAGCAATGCTAACTTTAAAACAGTTGTATATCCAAGAAAGGAGCCAAGACAAAAATAAGAAAAAAAGGAATATTATGCCAAAAAATACCAATGCAGTTATTAGACTAAGTCTGATACATGAAGTTATACCAAGTTCTGAATGTGACATTTCAAATCATGCTTTAGGTCAATGATAAATACAAGCTGTTGGTCTGGTCAACCTTCTATGAGGGGCCAAATGTTTTCTAAGAGGGTCAGAGAGAGTAAATATTTTAGGTTGTCGGCCACATGGTCTCTGTTAGAACTATTTAACTCAGTTACTGTAGCATGAAAGCAGTCACAGACAGTACACAAATAGATGGGTGTGGAAGGGTTCTAACAAATATTCATTTATTTACAAGAAAGGTGGCTGGTCGAAGACGACCATAGTTTGCCAACCCCTGTTCTAGGGTCTCCAAAGTGACTTCTCAACAATTCTTTTTATCAAAACAGATTTACTTCCTTTCACCACTTTCACATAAACTATTAGTGTTTCGTTAGAGCCTCCAGGACACCTATAAAAGAACATAGCAGATAGTCTCTTGTTTTACATACAAAGAAACTGAAGCTCAAAGGGATTGAATGAGCTGCCCTATGGAGTTGCCAGGAGAGCTGAGACTAAACAAGTTTTGTTTTGTTTTAAGATTTATTTATTTATTTATTTGAGAGAAAGAGAAAGAGAGAGAGCATGAGCAAGAGGGGTAGAGGGAGAGAGAATCTCAAGGAGATCTGCACTGAGAGCAGAGCCGATGCGGGTCTTGATCTCAGGAACCTGAGATCACAACCTGAGCTGAAACCAAGTCAGATGCTTAACTGACTGTCCCACCCAGGTGTCCCTAAACACTCTTAACTACCACCCACCACGCCCAAGCCTCCAATGCCCTAACTGAAATATTTTAAGCATTTTTAGAATCCTCTGCTGAATCCCAGAGCTCTATATAGCAGACTCACTACATTCACAATAGAGTTCAAGAACACCTACTTAAATACCCATTAAAATTATTTACTTCAATTCTGAAGCCAAATTATTCTCAGATCCCTGCTTTCTTGATAAGATTTGGCCTTCGTCCATTTAGGTTATCTTCTTATTCACAAGTCTCCTAAAATTTCAGTTCATCTTCAAATAGCCAGCAAGAAAAAGGAAAAAGTACACCTTCTTAAAGGGTTGTAAACTCTTTTAATTATTTAATAGGAATTTGTATATTCAGTAAGATAAAAGAAGCAAAAGGCCTGTCTTTGCAGAGTTTATAATCCAATTTAGAAATACCAGACATATAAGTTTAAAACTAAGGAGCAACTCCATGTAACTCAAATCTAAGAGACTTAAAAGAAATGAGAAAATTTAGAGTACGCAGTGTCATAAAATATGTACCTTTTGCATTACGGAAATCTCAGATAATGCCGTTTTGCATAATGAAACTTTAACAAGTACTAAATAATCACAAACACCTCCTTGACATGGTAATAATATAGTTCAAAAGATAAAAATGGATCACATCTTTTTAAAACTATGGTTTTTTTCTGGGGGGGGGGCTTGGGAGGAAGATGGGTGTTCTATTTTATTCCCATTATTGCCATGAAAGTTCAGCTTATATAGGACTAGTTCTCTATCCAAAAATAACCATAAAAGGTGGATAAAACATAGGCAGTCTTTGCTTTACACAGTAGTGCAGGACTGGAAAAGTGACCATGAAACCACGCAAAGTGATCTTAATCAATGGTGTGATCTTTAAATGCTGTCCAAACATTAAAAACTCTCTTTATTAGTTATAAATGTATAAGAAAATGAAGTAAATAAAACTAATGTATTTAGTACACTGTAATTTAAAACATTAGAAACGTTGAGAATTCAAGCCCTTTATTGCACTGTAAAAACTTTAAGCACAGTTTGAATTGTGCTTGTTTTCTTGACACATACCCTACAAGAAGCCATCTTTCCTAAACCTTGCCAACTTCCAAACATGTTATCATTTGCACTTCCGATGTCATGA
The DNA here is from genome assembly GCA_002007465.1 of Ailurus styani. Lineage (NCBI taxonomy): Eukaryota > Metazoa > Chordata > Mammalia > Carnivora > Ailuridae > Ailurus > Ailurus styani. The sequence goes on from LNAC01000039.1 coordinate 1,574,409, forward strand.
AATATCTCTAAGAGATCCTTTAATGCTGAGTTTTTTGCCAGCATCACTTTCTCTGGGATAAATTCACCCTTTTTGTCACAACCACTACCTCATTTATGTGGAAAAGTTCACCTTCACCAAGTTCCTGTGGCTGCATATCTAGTCTCTCAAAGGGTGGCAGTGTCAACATTCCCACTGTCAGCTGTTTCCTCTATAATTCCACTATTCTAATAAAATGCCACTGTCAGCATTATCACTTTTTGTTTCTTGCCATACTTTCATCTTCTTGGCCAATTCCCTCTTTCAATTATGTAATTTTATAAAATGTTATATGAGCTTCTCTGGAGACCAGGAGGCAACACAACTACATGCTTTGCTGTCTGTGGGTAAACTAAATAACAGATGAGTAATGATGATTCACTCATAGACACTGAAAGAAGTGATGTGACTGGCCTTTGATCATGATGCATATCTGTTGTTAAATGACTCATGGACTAAAGTGTTAGCAATACAGTTTATACTTTACGTAATTTCAGTTAATATATGGTACCAAGTGAAATGTGAACCATTCTGTTAAGGACCTGGTATTATTTAACTAAAGGATGTTAACTGAAATTCATGCATACTGGACCCATGCAAAACATCGGCTATCTGTATGTAAGACGACTGTGTTGAAGGCACTGGAAGATAATCAATGCAGGCAAGATTAAGGAGCTATGGTCTCTAAAAGATGGAGAATATAGAGGTGAGCTGCAGATTCCTCTCAGCTTTTCCCTTGAGTGTATTTTCTAAATCCCAGCCAGGAGAGACAGAATCCAGGTACAAAGGCAGGAGTTGGAGTTTGTGCCCTACCCAAGGGGAGATACTCTAGTATGCACACAAGGTATTCAGTTGTAATTCCAGAAAGATCATGACTAGCAATAAGGGCACTTTCTCCAGAAGCTAAATGCAGGAAGTTTATACCGTCTGATGTTATGGGCAAAGCAACCCTAATGCTAGAAAATCCATAAAGAGAAGGATGTAGTACAATGTAAGGGAAAACTAAAGGTAGCTTCTTCGCAAAATTTTGTGTGTAGAGGCTGGAATTTAAACTTATACCACCAATTCTAAGATTACCAATTACTCACAGGATTATAGTTATTTCATACTTTATAAAGTGGTAGTCAGAAATTAAACTCTTATATTTACCATTTTGTAATCCCATCCAGAGCTGCTTATGATCTTTTTTCTGCATTTCATTGATTACTTGACTTTTATGCTTTAATGCATCAGCTTCTTTCACACAAGACATAAAATGAGCTTCAATTGCATCCTTAGATGGACAGTGCAGAAGGTCTTTTTCTGGAAAACTCTACCAAAGGAAAAAAAATACACACATAAAACAGGTATACATATTAGACAATTAGCCTCTTAAAGATCTGTATCTCCCCCAATTATCCAATATTTTTAGCAAACCATCTGTTAACTTCCCAGAAAAGAGATTAAAGTACAATTCCAAATACTTTTTAAATTTTAAGTTAAAAATCTTTAGCTACCTCGCATATTTTGTACTTTTTCCAAATAATCCTTGTGTAATGGTATGTAGTTTAAACAACACAAAAGGGAAAAAAAACTTAAAGAAGGATGTGAAGGAGTAATAATTTTAAAAATAGCTTTGTGACTTGGCCATTTAGTGTTGACAACAATGTGGAAGGGAACTGACATACACTGCTAGTGAGGATGTAAAACAGGACAACCACTTTAGAAACAGTTTAGTAGTTTTTTTAAAAAGGTAAACATATACCTACCATCAGATCCAGTCATTCTACAACTAGGCAATTACCTAAGAGAAACAAAAACATCTATCCACGCAAAGATGTGTGTGAATATTCACAGTGGCTTTATTTGTAATAGCCAAAGACCAGAAAACATCCTAAATGTCAACAGGTAAATGAATACATAAATTGTAGTATAAACTTATCAAAGTGTACATTTTAATATGTATAGTTTGCTATAGGTCAATTAGACCTTGATTAAGCTTTAAAATGTCACTTTTAAGGTCAAATAGCTAAATTTATACCCTATACCTACACTGAATCTTTTAGGCAGTTGAGGCAACGATCACTAGACAGATAAGCAGTTATGTAAATGAGATGACTAATGCTCTTTTCACTGAAAAAAGAAAGATAATAAGAGCCAACACTAACTGAACACTTACTGTGTGACAGACATTGCACTAATGCTTTTTATATGGACTATGTAATTTCATCTTCATAACGATCTTAAGGTAAAAAGTACGGTTACTGCTATTTCACAGATTAAAAAATTAATTAATTAATAAAAAAGCTCAGAGAGTGGATAGAGTCATATGTGGTCAACCTAGGATTATTCTGACTCAAGAGTCCCAGTTTTTAAGCACTATGCAATACCACTTCCTCCAAAAGACCTAAATACTTAAGATAATTATAGTCGAATATTATTTTACCAAAAAATCACAGTTCTCTAAGTCCTTTGATAAAAACTGAGACAAATAATATGGCAGGAAAAAAGCATTTAGTTATAACCTATTTGGACACTATTAACAGACAACATTAAATTATCCAAGTAATGGAAAGCTCTGGAATGACTAGGAAACTCAAGTACATGCCCTCCTACCAAAAGAAAAGGCACCTGACTACCTATTGCTATTTCCTAAAGTATATTTTTTAGATGCAAATAATCAGTCATACCTCCTTCTGTTTTAATAGAGTCTGATCTCATAGATCTGCTGAGTAAAAAGGGAAGCCACTAACTACCCACTGGTCACAGCTGCCTGGAGGAGAGGGGAACAGCTGAGACAATCAAATTGTCTCTTTAGGTACAAAGGGATTCTAGATTCATGGTGCTCTTGAACTAAAAATCCATAAAGAATGAAGATAGATGTTTTCAGACATAGATACACAAGGGTAAAGAATATCAGAAAATGTAAGTCTGTAAAAATGAAAAGGCAAAAGGAGAGTATGAGAGAGAGATAGGCAAAACTAAATGATAGGAGAGGATATGGATGGCAGAGAGACGGTCCCATGCCTTAATCAACTTTACAATCAGCTGTATTTGCTTTGCTTAGGCTAGACTGAAAATATTTGTCCTGACTTCCTGACCAGGATAAACAATAAAATGCACATCATATCAATTCTATTATATTCAAATGGATTAGAATTAAAATAATTAATTTTTTTAAAGATTTTATTTATTTATTTGACAGAGAGAGAGAGAGAGAGAGAGAGAGCACACGTAGGCAGAGTGGCAGACAGAGGGAGAAGCAGGCTCTCTGTGGAGCAGGGAGCCCGATGCGGGACTCGATCCCAGGACCCTGGGATCATGACCTGAGCTGAAGGCAGCGGCTTAACTGGCTGAGCCACCCAGGCACCCTGTAATAATTATTTCTATTTAAGAAAACTTTAACTTTGTTATACTTGATCTCTAAATTTAAAATAGCTTTTTTGGATATTGTACAGCTCTCTATGCTGCTAATTTAATTGTCCCTTTTGGTTATGTATCAGTGGCAAAAAATATGAAAGTTCATATTCCAAAGAAAATATTACTTTCATGTAGTTTGCATTTATGATCTATTAAGCTTACGTACTATTAGAAGTTCTTAAAACTGTATACAATCTGACTATGAAAAAAAGGAGTTAGGGTCTCTCAAAACAGTGGTTTGAGAAATCAGGGGGAAACCCCACCATTGTCTAGTGTTGTTTCAGGACAGGCTGCTATTCCCCTCAATGACTCCTATATTCAGAGAAGGTACTGACATGTTGCTTTTCCCAGATTCCCATTGTTTTGCAGGTTTCTAAACTTAACCAATGGGGACACCCATAATTGATAGCTGACAATTCCAAACAACTAGTCTCAACTGCAAATGAGGGATCTCTCAGGAGAGTGCATGTATTTGTATATGTATGCTTCAACAGAATATTCTACATCTCTGTCTAGGAGGAAAGTGAACTATTTAATGAAATTAACTCAAAGGAAATATGAGAGCAGTAACTGAAAGAGGAAATATCTCCACAGGCAGTCACAGCAACTGAATTAATTGTGGCAATGAATAAAGTGACATGTCTCAGTCAAAGCCCCCTCAGCTCCTACTTATGAGATGTTCCTCCTCCCATGATTAGGTTGGGGTGGAGGTAGGAAATCCTTTCTTAAAAGCTTCACAGTAAGATTCCAGACAGACTCTTGATTCATTACATTTCTAATAGTTTCTTACATACATTAGCAGTTGTGTTTAAGTGCATATCTTTTTAGTCCCAATTCTTGCAAATAAAGGTAGTAAGTTTAACATCATGTTTATTTGCTTTCATGAATCGTCCAAGTCAGAATGCCTGATAAACTAATCTAATTTCACTTTTTTACAGAAGCAATCTGGAAAGAACCATTTACTTAGATATTATTACCAGTGCCCTTCAATTAAAATTTTAATTCAGACAGTCTAATTAGAGATAAACGAACAATACTAAACTGAAACTATTTACAAGTGAAAAAAAAAGCCTTTCAATTTATTGATAATATTGCAAGCTTGGCACCAAAAGCAAACAAAACAAAACACCAAAACAACAACAACAAAAAACCAAGCAGGACAACAAATAAAAGGTTTGTACACAGCAAAGAAAACCATCAACAAAATGAAAAGGAAACCAAAAACCAAACCTCCAATTAAAAAATAGGCAGAAGATCTGAATAGAGATTTTTCCAAAGAAGACACAGATATGACAAATAGGCACATGATGCTCAACATCACTCAATCTCAGAGAAATGCAAATCAAAACCACAATGAGATATCACTTTCCACCTATTAGAATGGCTATTATCAAAAAGATAAGAAATAACAAATGTTGATGAGGACATGGAGAAAAAGGAACCCTTTGTACTGATGGAATAGAAACTGGTACAACCACTACAGAAAACAGAATGGAGGTTTCTCAAAAACTTAAAAATAAAATATATATAATCCAGCAATTCCATTTCTAAGTATTTATTCAAAGAAAATGAAATAGCTACCTCAGAAAGATAAATGCACTCCCATATTCACTGCAGCATTATTTATAATAGCCAGGACATGGAGACAACCTAACTGTCCATTGATGGATGAATGGATAAAGAAGGTGTACTATATGTGTAGAATGGAATATTATTCAACCATTAAAAAGAACAAGATCTCAACATTTGCGTCAACATGGATGGGCTCTGAGGCATTATCTAAGTGAAAAAAAGAAAGAGAAAGACACATGCCATAATGATCTCACTTATATGTGGCAACTAAAAGGGGGAAAAATAAAGCTCATAGATATAGAGAATAAACTGATAGTTGGCCAGGGGTAAGGGGTGGAGGGTTAGGCAAAAAGGATGAAGGGGATCAAAAGGTATAAACTTCCAGTTATGAAATAAATAAGTCATGGGGGTGTAATGTACAGCTTGATGACTATAGGTAATACCATATTGCATATTTCAAAGTTGCAAAGAGAGTAAATCTTAAAAATTCTCATGACAAGAAAAAAATGTTGTAACTATATATGGTAATGGATGTTAACTAGCGATCTTTTTGCAATATATACAAATATCAAACTATGTTGCACACTTAAAATATAATGCTGTATGTCAATTATATCTCAATTAAAAAAACAGTGCAAATTCTAAGAGAGCAAAACAAACAAAAATTTTCCATATGATCCATAAAGAATCTAATATCCCATTAAAAATGCAGGAGTTGCTAATATAGTGTTATGGCCTCAACGTTTGTGTCCCTCTAACCGTCTCATGTTAAAGCCCTAATCCTCAGCATGGCTATATTTGGAGATGGAACCCTAAGGAATCAATTAAGGTTAAATGAGTTCATATGGGTGGGGCCCTGATCGAACAGCATTAGTGTCCTTATAAGAAAAGACAGCGGAGAGCTCACTCTCTGTCTCTCTCCACACACAAGGAGGAAAGGACATATAAGGACACAGAGAGAAGGGAAACATCTGCACACCAGGAAGATAATCCTCACCAGAAATTGAACCCTGCTGGACCTTGATATTGGATTTTCCAGCCTCAAGTGAACTGTGAGAAAATAAATTTCTCTTGTTTTTAAGCCATCTAGCCTGTGGTATTTCATTATGGCAAAATAAGCAAATTAACATACACAGCAATGTTATTTTATTTGATTGTTGAGTCACCTCTAATAGTAGACTCAGCACTTTTTTTTAAAATTTTATTTATTTATTTGACAGACAGAGAGAGAGAGAGAGGTTACAAGTAGGCAGAGAGGCAGGCAGAGAGATGAGGAAGCAGGCTCCCTGCCGAGCAGGCAGCCTGATGCGGGGCTCGATCCCAGGACCCTGAAATCATGACCCGAGCCGAAGGCAGAGGCTTTAACCCACTGAGCCACCCGGGTGCCCCGTAAAGGCTTACTTTTATTAAAAACTTAAAAATTTCTTTCCAAGATCACCTTGGTATGTGGGGAGGGGGGGGAAGGGAGAAGATTTTTCAAATAATTTTCTAAGATATAATTTTCAGAAGAGAGAAGTATATGCTATGAAAGTTAATGGAAATCAATGCTAAAATCAGCACTAAAATTTGTTAAATTTTCTTGATTCTCTTAAATCTTTTTCTTGTTTTTAAAGAAAATTTTATTTTTAAGTAATCTCCACACCCAAAATGGGGCTCAAACTCACAACTCCAACATCAAGAGTTGTACAACTCCACGAGCCAGCCAGGTAGCCCAATTTTCATAAATCTTCTAATTTTACCAAGAGCCAATCTACAAACTTACCTTCAACCAATCATTTGCTTCCCTCCTGGTACAATCTAAGGAATATCTCCCAACCTGTTTGCTAGATCCCATTTTGTGAATCTTTGAAATCCAGTTCAGTTAATTATTTCTGTTTCTTTCTGTAATTATCTGTAACCATTTTCTTTCTAATCACTGTTTCTCATTAGTTGTTTTTAAAATAAAACAAGCTCCCAAAGTAAAAGAATAAAACTCCCTTCAACCTCAACCTCCTTCTGGCTACAGTCCTCTCTCTTCTCCCCTTCAGAGCCAACATTTAAGGTGACCAAGCTGGTAGTCAGCTCTTATCCATGCAGTCTGTCTGCTGCCCTCACCACTCTTGCAAACTGCTGTCTTGAAGGTCAACAATGATACCTTGCAGTCCTTGTTTTAAGTCCTCACCAAACATCTAACACCTCTGAATATACTCCTTGAAGCAGTCATCCTCAAGTCTGTGACACCACACTTATTTTTCTCTTAGTTTCTCATTCTCATTTCCAAAAGCCTATTCTGGCACCATTCCTTAATTTTTTTTAAGATTTTATTTAGTTATTTTATTTGATGGGAGGAGGAGCAGAGGGAGAGGGAGAAAATCTCCAGTAGACTCCATGCGAGGGTGGAGCCTGACACAGGGCTCGATCTCACAACCCTGAGATCACAACCTGAGCCAAAACCAAGAGTTGGATACTTAACTGATTGAGCCACCCAGGTGTCCCAAATGTTGGTATTTTTCAAGTTTCTAGTCTAGCACCTCATTGCTTTTCTTCATTCCACATACTCCCCTTCATAAGCTTACTTACTTCCACATCATTTATAGACTAGTAAGTCTCAATATCTGTCTCCAGCCAAGATCCTTCTCATGACTAGGACCCATACATTCATTAATCTAGGAGATATGGCATAAGGCATAGAAGACTTCAACAAATTCCAAAGTAAAGAAATAAGTTTCCCCTGCCTGGACTCTTCTTCCCCATCTCCTGCATTCAAGCAAGTTCTACTGAATCCACATCTTAAACAAATCTGAATCCATTCACTTTCAACATTCCCAGAGCTGCTTTCCTAGTACAAACTAACAACTATCTGACATTTCTGAAAAATCTTGCGGCTGGGTCCATGCCCCAAATCTTAACCCCTTTAATTCCATTTTTCATATTTGGAGTTACAGGAAAATACAAATCAGATCTTCTCACTCAGCTGCTCTGCTCTTTTAGAATAAAATCAAACTTTGTCCAAAGCCTGCAAGGTTCTAAATGACTTAGATCTTCTGCTAACTTCTTCATCATAATCTCCTGCTCCCACCTCACATACTCCATTTTCTTTCCCTTCTCCCACACACACATTCTCTGCTCCAACGATCTTGATTATCTGTCACCAGCTCAAACATTCCTTCAGCCATACTCTCTCATTTCTGTGCCTCTGCACAAAATATCTCCTTTGCCTAGAACACTTTCTCCTTGCCTATCACTTGACCACTTACACAACTACCCAAAAATATCCTCCTCCATCTTCAGGTTCAGTTTCAACATTACTTCCTCCAAGAAATTTCTTACTTCCCAAGTGTAGGTTAAGTTTACAAAGTTCATATATTTGACTCTATAATATTTATATTCTTAGGTCGTACTACTCTTAAGCTCCACAAGGCAGAGACCATGACTGTTCTCACCTGTGCTTTCTCAATAAACTTTGTAAATTAAGTCAACTTCATTGAGATACAATTCACAGAGTGAAATGCGGGAATTTTAAGTGTACAGTTAAATAAATTAACACTGCCTAAGTGTCAGCCCAAACAAGATATAAAATATTACTATCACACCCAAAAAGTTCTTCGGTGCCCATTGCAATCAGTTCCCTCATTTTGACCCACCCAGCTAATCTGATTTGTATCACAAGATTAGTTTTGCCTGTAATATAATCACATACAAATAGAATCATATTATGTAGTACTGGGTAATCTAGCATCTTTTAATTATTAGCATAATGCTTTTGAAATTCATCTATGTTACCGCATGCATAAATAGTACTAAGTACTATATCATTGGATTGATAAACCAGTCTATTCACCCAAAAACCTGTTAATAGACACTAAGATTGTATCCAGAAGGATGCCTGGGTGGCTCAGTCACTTAGGTGTCTCCCTTCGGCTCAGGTCCTGATTCCAGGGTCCTGGGATCAAGTTCCACATCGGGCTCCTTGCTCAGTGGGGAACCTGCTTCTCTTTCGCCTGCTGTTCCCCATGCTTGTGCTTTCTGGCAAATAAATAAAATCTTAAAAAAAAAAAAAAAAGGGCGCCTGGGTGGCTCAGTGGGTTAAAGCCGCTGCCTTCGGCTCAGGTCATGATCCCAGGGTCCTGGGATCGAGGCCCACATCGGGCTCTCTGCTCAGCAGGGAGCCTGCTTCCTCCTCTCTCCTCTCTCTGCCTACTTGTAATCTCTCTCTCTGTGTCAAATGAATAAATAAAATCTTTAAAAAAAAAAAAAAAGAAAGAAAGAAAAGATCGTATCCAGATTGTGGCTATTGGTATACAAGTCTTTCGTGAACATGTTTTCATTTTTCTTTTTTTTTTTTTTAAGATTTTATTTATTTATTTGACACAGAGAGAGCACGTGCACAAGCAGGGGGAGCAACAGGCAGAGGGAGACAGAGAAGCAGGTTCCCCTCTGAGCAGAGAGCCTAATGTTGAGGCTCAGTCTTACGACCTTGAGATCATGACCCAAGCCAAAACCAAGTTGGACGCTTAACCAACTGAGCCACCCAGGTGCCCTGAGCACTCACTGTGATTTTGACATACACTTCCCTGGTGAATAAAGGTACTGAACATCTTTTCATGTGCTAAATGTTTATATATAAACATACACATGTTATGTGAATATATATTTATATATATTTACATAAATATGAAAATATAAAAATATAAATATATATTTATAAATATTTATGTATTTTTAATATAAAAATAAAATGTATATTTATATATTTATAAATATATATACACACACATTTATGTACATATTTAAACTATTCAAGTTTTTTGGACTTGTTTCAAAGCAAATCATATATTAGAGAACAATTTCAGCAATGTGAATTTCTATTTACTTTTGTAAATACTGTCCACAAGAAACACTAGATGAATGTAGAAATTGCACCCAACTAAACTGAGCCACAAAATACACAAAACACACACCTCAGCAATAGACCTGCTACCTTAATTCATGTTACAAGCTATACTCATTCACATTCGAAGCTACAATTTTGTCTGATTCGATAACTTTTCTTCCACCACCTCACAATAACTGACAAGCTGCAATCCCTTCCGATCCTCATCTCTACAAGCAAACTAGTCTTTTTCTATAAAGTGCAAACTTGTTGTAGTATTTATGTATTTAACAATTTAACCTATGTAAAACTTATATATTTTTTTAGGTTTTTAAATTTTATCTGTATTAGCTTTTATTAGGTTCCTATCTTTTTTGTCACTAATAAAATTTTTGGTTTTGTGCCTTTAATACATTTTCCCCATAAGTCCTATGATTTTTTAATAGCACCTTGTTTTTTAGGAATACCTGTTTTGCAGTAGAGCTAAACTACCCACAGAGTGGTAGGAATGGACACCTTTGCCTTTTTCCTGATCTTAGGGTAAAACATTCAATAAGCCACTGTTTAGCATGATTTTAGCTGTAAGTTTTTCATATTTACTCTTGGCCAAATCGAGGAGATTCTCTTCTATTCCTAAGTTTGCTAAGAGTTTTGAAGACAAATGGGTACTGAATTTTGTCAAAAAAAAATTTTTTTTGGTAAGGATCTATGTGATTATATGATTTTTTTTCTACTTTTTTTCTGTAAATGTGCTGAGTTGCATTGGTTAATTGATATTTAAAAGTTGAATCACCCTTATATTCCTGGGACAGTTTCAACCCGGTTGTTGTGCACTATTCTTTACTGAAGATTCAATCTGTTAGTATTTTCTTGAGAGTGTTTGCATTTATGTTCATGAGGGATACTGGGCTGTATTTTTTTTTTTTTCCTTTAATATCCATTACCGGTTCTTGTATCAGTTACTCTGGCCTGTTAAACAAACTGGGAAATATTCCCTCCTCTTCTGTTTTCTGAAAAAAGTCTGTGAAGATTAGTACTATTTATTCCTTAAATATTTGATAGAATTCACCAATGAATCTTGGTGAATTTCACTTTGTAAGTAATTTTTAATTACAAATCCAACTTCTTCATACATTTAGAGGGTATTCATTTCTATTTATTGTGTTAATTTCAGTAAATTGAACTTTCCCTGAGTATGTCCATTTGTTAAATTCGTTGGCATAAAGTTGTTCATTAATTTCCTACTATCCTTTTAATGGCTGTAGGATCTGTAGTAATATCCCATTTTTTGTTCCTGATATCAGTAAGTTGTGTTTTCCTACTACAGAAAGTTTTTAAATCCCTCTAAGGACAGCTTTATGTTAAGCTCACAAACTTTAATTCTGTTGTGTTTCCATTGTCATTTAGCTTGAGATATTTTTAAACCTCCCTTGTGATTTCTTCTTTGACCCACAGTTAACTGAGGATTCAGTGACCCCATCCTTTAGACAAATGTGGTTATACATTTTATTTACATAGACACTATAAACCCTTCTTTAAAACTATATTATTCTTGCTTTTAATAGTCATTTGCTTTTTTTAAAAAAAGTTAAAGGAGGTAATCTTTTGTATTTATCATTTATTCACCATTGCTAGTGTTCTTTACACCTGTCTGTAGCTTCTTTCAGTGCTTTAAGATATCACTACATTGTACTTTGATCTCATAAGAGAGCAGCCATCATTCATCATCACTTACTGTTCTCTTTTATGTTATGTCCCTTTTTAAGTATAGATTTTCTATATTGGTTTTCACCAGTCTATGATATGCCTGTGTGTTTTTCTATATATTTACTTGCTTTGAATTTCCTGAGCTTCTTCAACACACAGATTTTCTCCCCCAAATATGAAAAATTATTAACCATTATTTCTTTTAAATTGAGATATAATTCAAATACAATTCACTTAAATTTACCATTTAAAAAAGTACATTTCAGTAGTTTTTAGTATACTTACAAGGTACAAAACAATCACCACTATCAAATTACATAACTCCAGAAAGAAACCTCATATTTATAAGCAGTCACACTAATTTACTTTGTCTCTATAGATTTTGCATATTCTGAACACTTCATATAAATGAATCCAGTGTGCAGCCTTTTGTGTCTTCCTTCTTTTACTTATCATGACATTTCAAAGTTCATCTATGCTATAGCATGTACCAGTACTTCATTCCTTTTCATGGCCAAATTATACTGTTGACCCTCAAACAAGTGGTGAGGAATATCAACCCACATCTCTCCCCAAGTACTTGAAAATGTGCATGTAACTTTTGACTCCCCCAAAGTTTACTAATAACCTGTTGACTGGAAGCCTTACCAATAACATAAAACCAATCACATGTTTTGTGTGGTATATGTCTTATACACTGTATTTTATAAGAGAGTAAGCTATAGAATAGAAAATATTAAGGAAAATAAAATTTTACAGTACTGTACTATATTTATCAAAAAAAAATCTGGATATAAGTGGACCCACGCAGTTCAAATTCATGCTGTTCAAGGGTCAACCGTATTCTATTATATGGAAATACATTTTGTTTATCCATTCATCTGTTCATGAGCACTGGGGTTGATTCTACTTTTTGGCTATTATGACTAATGTTGCTATGAACATCCCAGTACAAGTTTTTAGGTGGACATGTGTTTTCAATTCTCTGGGGTATATAACTGTAACTGGAATTGGTGGGTCATATGGCAAGTCTATGCTTAATTATTTGAGGAACTGCCAAACTGTTCTCCAAAGCAGTGTATCATTTTATATTTCTAATAGTAACATGTAACATAGGAGAGTACCAATTAATCCACACCTTAACACCTGTTATCATCCAACTTTCTGATTATAGCTATCTTAGTGGGTTGAAGAGGTTAACTCAATGGTGTCTTTCTTTGCCTTTTTTAAACTACTATTCTGAGCATCATTTCATGTGCTTGATGGCCATTTATATATCTGCTTTGGAGAAATGTCTACTCAAATACTTTCCCATTTTTTCTTTTTTTTTTTTTACTTTGCCCTTTTTAAATTGGGTTATTTACCTTTTTATTATTGAATCCTAGGAGTTCTTAATATATTCTTGACACTGGACCCTTCTGAGATATATGATTTTGCAAATATTTTCTCTTAAGGGTTGTCCTTTCACTACCTTTGAAGCACAAAACAAATTTATTTATAGTCACTAGAATTTATATTCCACATAACTTTCAAGTTTTACAAAATGCTATTCTTTTTAAAAATTCTTTTCTAGGGGCACCTGGGTGGCCAAGTCAGTTAAGCGTTTGCCTTCAGCCCAGGTCAGGTTCCCAGGGTCCTGGAATCGAGCCCCACATCAGGCTCCTTGCTCAGTTCTCCCCCTGCCCTCCCCACCTCCCACTGCTGCTCGCTCTTCTCTCTCTCTCATGTTCTCTGTCTCTCTCTAATAAATAAACAAAATCTTTTTTAAAAAAGGAAAATGAAATTCTTTTCCTAGCCACTAAAATATATAAAAACCATCCTTAGATCACAAGCCATACAAAACAATCCGTAGGCCAGACTTAGTACAGACCGTAATTTGCTAATCCTGCTCTGAGATATAATTCTTATTCCAATAGCAGGTCTTTCTGGTCTCAGATAAATGTTTAGTATGTTAACTCGGTCTCTCTCGACCCTGGGTGGACTAGAATCCAACATCTCCAGGTATAATTGGGCTTGTCCCACTCTAACATGCATTCTTTTATCTGACCTTGAAGAGTACTGCCTATGAATGTGCAGTTCAACTCTCAGTAAAGACTTTTGGGAAATGCACACTTATACTTTTCTGAAACCCTGCTCAGCAAATTCCAGCTGCTTCAGTAGCCCAGAACTCCAATCTTTGCATCCTTAACTCAGCAGGACTTCCTGGCTCTGCTTGAGTTCCACTCCCCACGACAGTCAGGAAACTGCCCTGAAACACACAGATGGGCTAAATGTGGTGCTCACCTTGTTTGTTCTCTTTCTCTCTAATGTCCAATGCCTGAAAAGAGCTCTACTTCATATATTTGGTCCAGTTTTATAGCCGTTTATGGCTGGAGGAAAAATCCAATCCAATTACTCTGTCATAGCTGAAAAGCAGATGTTAACCTCAATAAATATTTGATGAATAAATTAATGACTAAACAAACTGTATTCCATAAAGTTTTAAGTATACAGGACCCTCTATCCTCTCCACCTCCTTCACACCTTTCTGTAATTCCTTCCCATGGGCTATAGGCAGGATCTGGATTTGCATTTAACTAAAAGAATACAGTGAAGGCTACTGGATCTTACTCCTGTGATTAAGTGACACTATATAAAACTCTAATCTTGCTAAAAGACTAGCTCTAGAGACTTATTGTTGACTGAATGAAGTAAGCTGCCATACTGGGAAGTCCACATGGCAAGGAACGTTAATCGGCCTTTAGGTGCTAAGTGCAGCCTCTAGCTGACAGTCGACGGAAGAAAGGACCCTGAGTCCTACAATCACAAGGAAATGAATTCTGCCAGCAACATGAGTGAGCTTAGAAGATTCTCAGTCTCCAGGCAAGAATGTAGCTTAGCCAACACCACGGTTACAGTGAGGCCCTAAGCAGAAGAGTCACAGAAATTGTGAGATAATAAATTTGTGTTATTTTAAGCTGCTGCATTTGTGGTGATCTGTTATACGGACACAGATAACTAATCTAATACACTAATGATAGATATTATAAAACAACTACCAATATTTAGAGATGGCAAGTACATAAAGCAGAAGCATGGGAATGACCATGAAATGCACTCAAGAACAAGGAAAGCTACCTCAGACCTTTATCATCAACACAGTGGAAAAGCAGAAATATAGTCAATTACCTCAGGGAGACAGAGTGGCTCTTGGCCTAGCAAGAAAGAACGAAACCATCAGAAAAGGGGTGTGGGCAGTCATACAAATATATTTAAAGAACACTCAGAACCAGTGGTAGTGCCTTCTAAGTACTGTAGGAAAGAGAATACCTTGGTCCAAAAACCTAATTTTGTCTAGTCACAATCATCCAGGAGCGTTTTGTACAGAAGCACTTACCTTAATGCTGACACTCTTTTACCTAGCAAATGTGAGCTCTTACCACTAATAATCACTAACAAAATTTAAAATTAAAGTCTATGTTCTTATCAAAACCAAAAGACCCCAATTTAACACCATGTTATCAGGAAAGAAAGAATGAAAAACACCAAGGTATTGTTGATTTTATTTACTCATTAAACTTTTTATTTAGGATATGCAATAGAACCTGGCATTTTAAAGAACCCACTATTTCACCTGATGTTACTAAATTTTTGAATCACATAACGAATTTCTCTTTTTAAAAATTCCACACACTGTAAGCAACTTTTTGATTATAATACAGCTTTGCAAGCAGCATACCCATAGGACTAATGTAAATATTAGGGGGAAAAAACAGAGAAAGAGAAAGCCAAAGTAGAAAATGTTGGCAACTAGCAAATTCAGGTAAGAAGAATGGATGTTTTCACCAGATAACTCTTAACTTTCCAAATACAGATTTAAGCTTTTTAAACTAAAAAAGTGAAGAACGAGAAATAAGATAATTTTCTCAGTAAGCCAATGAAGTTTAGGGATCATAAATGTTCTTGAACCTAATTAGAAAAGCCTGAAGGAATTACTAATTTCACTTGTTTTGGTAAATGGAGAAAGAAAGCAAATATCTAAATCTATGTTTTAAAGTAGTAAACACTTTACAATTATGTAATGTTTCTCTCTCAGAATTCTAAAAATAATATAAAAATTTCTAAAGATATTAATTTTCTGAATCATCCTTACAACCTTTTGGTTCTTTACACAATATTAACTTTTAAATCTGCACTATTCTCCAAACTCTTGTTATTCAACAAGTGGTCTGCTGAATCAGTAACACCGCATTACCTGTGAACTTGTTAAAAATACAGAACTTCAATAGCCAAACTATGAAAGCAGCCCATGTGTCCATCGACAGATGAATGGATAAAGAAATTATGTGTGTGTGTGTGTGTGTGTGTGTATACACAGATATATATATATATATATGGAAAATTATTCAGCCATAAAAAAGAATGAAATCTTGCCATTGGCAACATGGATAAAGCTAGAGAATATAATGCCAGGCAAATAAGTCAGAGAAAGACAGATACCATATGATTTTACAGATATGAGGAATTTAAGAAACCAACCAAAGAAAAAAAAAGAGACAAACCAAGAAACAGACTGTTAGCTACAGAGAACAGATGGTTACCAGAGCAGAGATGGGTGGGAGGATGGGGAAAATAGGGGATAGGTATTACAGAGTACACTAACCATGATGAAAATAATAAATATTTATATATTCATAGTTTCAGGGTCATTGATGACCCATAGTCTTTACAGTGAGGGAAGGATTATTAATTTCATCTATTATATAATGAAACTGTAGTGATGGTAAGACAAGATTAGGATAGTGGCAACTAGAATAGTTTAAGCGTTTCTACTTCTTGTGTATCTATTGTACTTGTATTAGGTTAGCTGTTAATATTAATGAAATAATGTAAATCACTGAGGAGCTAATCAGAACAATCATTAGTGTATGATCATGAAGTGTAAAAGTTCTTCTGTAATAGGTGATGTTGCATCTTGGAAACCCAGCAGGAATGGATATATCACCAAGATATAAAGTGTTTGGACCTATAATTTCATTTTGACAAAGTTATATAATTTATACTAATACCTCACTAATTGAGGAAGACAGAGTAGTGACGATACTGGCTTGGCACGAGCTGGAGGAGGTTTGATTTCTTCCCTTCCTATTTTACATTTATCTAAAGAAGATTCTTCAAAGGTATAATATGGGGGGGCATCCATGTAGTCATTTGAGATAAGCAGTTGTTAATTCTACTATTGCAATTTTGGCTTAGATGCAAATTCCTCTCAAATTATGAAAATAATTAACGTTACTGCTATTAATGAAATGAATGGACCTATGGTGGATGAGATGGTATTTCATTTTGTATACATATGTGGATAATCAGAGCTGGTGGCATTCTTGAAAAGTCAAGAAAGTATGATGGGAAGAAAGTTAACACCTCTGTGTTTGTGAAATGAATTTTTGCTCAGGTTGAGTTAAATGTATAGCCTGAAAATAATGGGAGCGGGTGAATAAATCCTCCTATAATGGTAAATAATGCTTCTATCAATAAAATAATGAAAT
Source organism: Ailurus styani (assembly GCA_002007465.1). NCBI lineage: Eukaryota > Metazoa > Chordata > Mammalia > Carnivora > Ailuridae > Ailurus > Ailurus styani. The sequence goes on from LNAC01000039.1 coordinate 1,591,485, forward strand.
TAGGCTACTACATAACATCCATCATGGAGAACAAAGCCCAAGGAGCAATTAGCTAGAAGTCAAGTTCTGCCAGGCCTCCTACCATAAATAAGAAAATAAAACATAAGGCTCAGAGTATGGCTGGTGATCATTTAATATTTCCTCCATGGAAGGTTGTTTGTCAACTAAATACTTTTACTCTTATAGGAATGGCAATCATTACGGTAGCTGATATAAAACATGCTCATGTATCGACAACTATGCCGAAGAATATATGATGAACTTGTGAAATAAAGTCTAAAAAAACAATTGAAAAAAAATAAAAATAAAAATGAGTTAGGAAATAAAAATACAGAACCTCTGCCCTCAGCCCAAACTTACGGAATCAGAATCAAAATCTGTACCTTAACAAGACACAAAGGTAAACTGTATGCACATTAAAGTTTGAAGAACACCACTCTAGACATTAAAATTCATTTGCTATAAACATTATATATCTATTCAAACAACAAGCAGCAAAGTCTGTTAAAAATTAGAGAAAATATCTGAAAGCTATTTAACAAGTATTCTCCCCCAAGAATTCAGTCTGAACCGCAAAATGATCAAATGTGTGTGCATGGCAGAAGCAGGGGAGAGGGGGGTCTCTTGGGAGAGTTTAGTATTGCATAAAACCTACTCAAAATCAATTAATATATCTTTGAAAGCAACTGTAAAACAAATAAATTCCAAGCTGTCTGGTTAAAATACAAACATCATTTGACATACTCAGTATCATAAAAGATAAAATACATACTGACACATCAACTGACATAAAGTTGTTACTCGATAAATTCAATCTACTGATAAACTATTATCTAGAAACTAAAGACAAAACAAAACCCCGCTTCCTCACTCTAAAAGCATCTGCTCGTCTACCTGCAAATGTCTTACTCAGTTTCATTATAATCAATCAAAAGCCATAAAGTAGTACAAGAGAAATGGGCCTACGTTAATCAGTGTAACCATCAATTAAACACTTAGGGACAACTTTTGAGGAAAGCTAAGTCTTATAACCCTACATAAAGGGAACTTAGTATACAGAAAGAAATCTGGGCAATAATATTCCTCCAATATGGGCCAGGGGCAGAAAGTGTAAGAAGAGCTGATAGAAATACATTGGTAGCTTGAGCAAATTTATACCACCCTCTATAATATCCTTATTAGCTCTATGATTCTGCTTTCTATTTGATTTCTCTAATAAACTTCCCATCTGGGAAGAAAATAGTGACCTACCAAAGACCTCAAAGAGTGATTCATTTAAAAACACCAAGAATATACCCATTACATGTAACACAATAATATTTTCTGTGAAAAATAACTATTTTCTAGAACAACAACAAAAACTGAGGGAGAATACTGGCACTATTTTACAGTTTTACAAATATCTTTAATGTTTGGCTTTGTAGAAAACAGATGAATTATTTGCTTCTACATTCAGTGCTCTACAATGTTGTTTTGGCTAACTTATATAAATATACAAGCTTATAAAAATATGTACCTGGAAAAAGGAGTAGCATTTTTTTTTCCAGATTCTTTTTTTTTTTCTTTATTTTCTATTCTTTGAAGGAGTAGCATTTTAACAGACTTCAGATTTGTGGATACTACACCAGATTCAATAAGTATAGTTTATTAAAACATTAATGTGGAATCTGAAAACTTATCAATAAACAATTTGATCTCTGTTACATTAATATCCCTAATACTGACCTTGCATTTTGAATAGTTCTTTTTCACACGCATTATTTTGTAACATCATGCACTGACCATTTGGAAAATACTTGTTTACTGAATTAATGTAGATTTTCTCTAAACACTGACACATTAAATTTCTTAAAAATCAGATCAGTTAAAATGACCAAAAATCTCAAGAGAAAACTGTTTTAAGAATAATAAAGCTGTCAAGATCATAGTAGAAGAAAAAAAAAAAGATCATCGTAGAAGATACGTTTTCCAAAATTCTAATTTTCATTTAGAAGTTCATTTTTCTTTTGAGGAAAACAAGATGTATTTATTTTATTTTATTTTTTGAATCCAATTTTATTTTATTTTATGATCCAAGATTCACATTCATTGTTTATGCACCACACCCAGTGCTCCATGCAATACGTGCCCTCCTTAATACCCACCATCAGACTCACCCATCTCCCCACTCCCTCCCCTCCATAACCCTCAGTTTGTTTCTCAGAGTCCACAGTCTCTCATGGTTCGCCTCCCCCTCCGATTTACCCCAATTCACTTTTCCTTTCCTCCTCCTAAAGTCCTCCATTTTATTCCTTCACATTTTAACAATGGCAACAAATACTGCTGTCCTTACGGTAAGATATTCACTTCATTTATTTTAAGAAACTGTTTTACAACTACCCAAGTCTGAATAACCACACTTTATCAGCCACTCTTTTGAATAAAAAATGGTGTTTTATGAAAAAGGTGGCTTATTCAGCTTGCCCTCAAACAAGGGCTTAAGAGTTTTTCCTTAAGACAACCATCATATTTGACACAGAGCAGAAGTGCTTTGTATGTACTCTCCATTTCAACACACAGGAGATTAAAAAGACATGTACTTAAGAGTTAAGATTAATAATAATCCATAACTTGTACTGCTTCATCCAGAACAGTCTTAAGTGAAACTGAGATTCTTTCTACTGCAAGTGTGTGGCAGTGAAGAATATGATAACCACCTGCACAGTGTGGTGCACCACCCTGCTTTGTGCTGTGGTGCCCACAGTTTGACCCACCATCTCTTTTGCAGATAAGTACAAATGTAAACACAGAGGCAAGGGCAAATAGCACCTTAATATTGTTATGGAAATTGATTTGACCTTATGAATCCTTTCCAAGCTCTTTGGGTATGCCTATGGATCCACAGAGTGCTTTGAGAACCACTACACTAAATCAAAACAATTCTAAGCCTTTCCTATCATTATTACAATCCACTGATTCACTCAATCAGTAATTACAGAGGGCTTGGTATGTAGTGCCAGGTAGGTACCATAAAGTGTCTTGGTATTTGAGTGTCTTGAAGTCATTCACTCGTGTATCCCAAGCATCTAGAATAATGCCTGGCTGGCACACAGTAGTCTTTGGGTATTAGTTGAATGAATAAATAAATGGGTACCTATGATATATTTTAACCTAGATTCCAAAGTCTTAAAGTGCATCCTCTCCCATGAATAATTATGGGAATTATTTTTCAACATAATGGGAAAGACTAACATGTTAGGCAATACAGAATCTCTACACTCATTATGCTTGGAGTGGTTTTACCCTCATACCGTTCTAAACTTAAATTATTATATATACAGGCAGTCTTTCCTTTGCATGATACCATGGTAACTGAAAGTCATGCATATCAGAACCATATCCTCATTTTGGTTCCGTAGTAACTAAAATCTGTGGTAACATGGTATTGTGCAAAGCACATTAGTACAAATGAAGCGGAAATAAATGCCAATGACCCACACACTCAATTTTAGTAAAGTGGGAAGGAAAGCATCTTAGGAAGAATGGGTGAGCAGCCTTTGGGCTGTGACTCTGAATGAGTGTCTCTTACAGGAAAGCAAATTAGATACCTAAAATGACTTTTCAAACTCCTAACACACTTCCCTCCCACAATTCATTGCCCTTTGAGAATCACTGCCTAGTGACGAACTAATAGAGGTATTTCAATCCTTCAATGGTATTTGTTTATTGCTTGGGGAGCAGGGGCTGAAGAATCAAGGTGGTTAAGGGGAAAGACAGACCACTTTATAAACTATTAGAATAAAATTAAGTTATAATAAATCTGGACTGATCTTAAAAACTCAGGAATTAAAATTTCTCAAAACATACTCAGATCAAGTCTTTGGAGTTCTGTCTCCTGACCCTTCTCACAATTCAATCAAAATAGCCTTAGAGATACTCAACGCATTAAGCTGCACCCCTTCCCCACTCCCACACCCACATCTAAACTCAGGATTTTGTTCTTCTTGAGATTTTTTTTTTTTTTTTTTTTTTTTAAAGATTTTATTTATTCATTTGACACAGAGAGAGAGATTACAAGTAGGCAGAGAGGCAGGCAGAGAGAGAGGAGAGAGGAGGAAGCAGGCTCCCCGCTGAGCAGAGAGCCCGATGTGGGCCTCGATCCCAGGACCCTGGGATCATGACCTGAGCCGAAGGCAGCGGCTTTAACCCACTGAGCCACCCAGGCGCCCGAGATTTTTTTTGATGAATATAAATATTCCAAAATACTACAAATTTTAAATGGTATATTCAGCTCCAAAAACAGGCACTCATGCATTCAATGTTTAAATGGCTCTGCCAAGAGTTAGCAAGAAATCGAAAGATATATGGATGAAAACTAGCAACAGCTTAGCCATGAAAAAGTGTCATAGGAGAAGCAATAAACAACTACACTTAAAAAAATCTATTCTAAAGTCTACTTACTAAATACTATAAGTGAAAGAAATGGGAAATGCTATTTAAACTATACCTTAAAATGTACTGTGATGTTCCAAGGAAGAGCTGAACTTGACGCAAGAAGATCAAACAGCAAGCCAATTGGATAATGCCTAAAAATGAAAAAGTACGTTTTAAGAAAGAATATTTTAAAGTTATAACTACAACTCCAAAATAAATTTCAGCACACACTGTAACATCAAATATCAGGGGGCTTTAACCACAAATCATAAAATGGTAACATTTTATACAGTTACTTGCCCAAGCTAATATCGTATAGTTTCCAGGTATCAGTTTTCTTATAAGCATTTCATTCACTAAAGCTTCAATATACATAACAGGATACTGCTAAAGAATCTTTCATCAGCCATGACGACTGTTACATCACAGTACTGCAGTATCTGATTACCATCCCAGTATTCACACTGGACAAACAGTTTTTTAAAGCTATGTAAATATATTTTTTTATTTTTTTAAATATTAGAAAATTTTAAGAACTAAGAAAATCACCTTAAAAAGCATGCAATTATCTATTTTGTGGTTATCACTATTAACGCTATAGAAAGTGAGTTATTTATGCATACATATGTAAATATAGATTAGGCTTATCCATTACACAACACTATTACCTGCTTTTTTTGTATAACAACATGTCAACATTTTCCAAAGTCACTGAATATTTTTCCGCAACCTCAGACTGAAGTTTTTTACAAAAATAAATTTTGGACTTCCTAAATAAGAGAACCTTTCCAAATATAACCATTACTTACAGTGAAGCAAATTATTAAGCAATAATACAAACCTTGCAGATTTCAATAAACAAATCTTATTTTTTAAATCATCCTTTTAAAGAAGACTAAAGTGGCTACAATAATGAAACAGAATTAAACAACACTTCCAACGAGGCAAAAAGAGGACTACGTGGTGTCTTGTACAGTCCTGTTCTTTTTATGTTAGTGAGTTATTCTTAGATTTAGAAGCTGCAAAATTTGGAAATACATCTAATTCCCCTCAAAATGAATGACCCAATACATTACCTAACCAAGATTCAAATATTAATACTAATTCTGTTTGCAAGGATACTAACTCCAAACAAATATACTATCTGAATTAACTGGTTCCAAGACTGCTTACTTCTGATGAGTCTATTAATATGCAAGAAAATACATTTAGTGAAATACAATTGGTGAAAAGTCATCAATCACTAGAGATCATGTTATTTAGAAAGAATTTAGAATGAATGCCCTACTAGTAAAATAAAACAGGGTAACTTTAGTCATATATGTGTTGTATCTTTTAAAAATAACCCTTAAACCTCTAAAATTGAAAGTTAGCATCTAACATGAATCTTTCTTAACCAAATATGAATACTGAAGGAAATTTTGGACTACCCAAATAATAGAATGTTTCCTTCAGAAACATTTCAGAACCCAGAAAAAAAGCCCTGGCCTCTCAAAATCTAAAACAAAAATAATAATTTGAAAAACAAAAATACTGCATTACAGAAAAGTTATAGATTCTATCCAATTCTGATACTTCTCTCCGAACTTCTTAAAATTGTACAAGCTCTGCATAATGCTTTGTATTTTTACAAAACAGGCCTTCATTAGTCCTCATTCTGTTCCAGGAATTCTATGTCATCATTCGAGGAATTATTTCATCATTATTTATCTATTATTCCCAACTATGCTAAAAAAAGAAAAAAAGACTGAACTAGTAACAACTTGGAAGAATAATGGCATGCCTAGAAGAATGACAGGATAATGAATGTATTCTTCCATTTTCTTATTGTTTCACCTAGAATATTACATCATATTTCAAGGAAGTATAAAATAAGAATGCAGACCCCATCTTTGGAGTCTGCTTTTATCTATCTTTAATATAGCTGAAAATTCAAAATGTCTAATTTTCCATGCATAATGGGAAAGAGAGGAAAACTGACAAGGGAAGATGTTATGCAATTATTACATAAATCAGAAGGCTTTTACAGAGACAGCAGTACTTTGGACTTTAATGACAGTGATAAAATTGATCACTTAAGTGAAATCTCAGACTATTAGATGAGTCATTAGATGATATTCTAGGTGAATTTTACCACAAATTCAAAAACTAATGAATGAACAATATATATCTAAAGACACGGTATTCTTAATCCACTTAGTCATTCAACAGCAAGAATTTCATCATACGATATTTTATGACAAGAACCTGAATCATTTTGTTAAAGATGTGTGATAGTATTTTTTCATCTTTTATGCCATTTGTGCACTGCAATTTACCTGATAGTGAGCAAGAGCTAAAGGCAGATTTGTACCAAAGACGACTAGATGGAATTGTATGATGTAGAAATGAACAAGTATTGAACTGATCATTCTTATTGTTGTTTACTAATGTAAACAAATATTTTACAACAAAACCATGATCTGTCAAAGGTTTAAAAATTTCTTTAAGCACTGCTGTTAAGCAAGAAAAGCCAGAAGTCACAATAAGCTACAACCTCTTAGAGGTCTATATGAATGTATGACAACTAATGAGTAGTTAGTTGCACTCAGAAGACATTGCCCACTTCTGGTATCTATACCTTCAAAACCAGGGAAATAAGAAGCGTAAATCTGAATTTGCTGTATCTAAATGATTTTTAAAATTTCTAATAAAGTTGTCATACACTATTCCTTTATTTTTCTCTAAGTTATTTATAAAGTAACTTACATATAAATATATTTTTTAAGTTCACTGGTTTCAGATGGTACATGATGACTCTTTTCCCCAATATACTAAAGATCAGGATGAAATTTAAAAATTATGGTTTCTAATACTTACATTTAACTATAAATGTATGTCAAGTATCAACATAAAAGCATTCTGAATATAATAACTAGTAATTATCCTGCAATAATCTTTAAAAATAAAGCTGCAGCAGAAAGAGCTATTTACTTCCTTCTATTATCAAAGTCTGTATGTTCGGCTTATATGTGGCTCAACGCGGATGTTTGTCAGAATGATTTTGATGCAAGGATACTAACTCCAAAAAAATATACTATCTGAATTAACTGGTTCCAAGACTGCTTATTTCTGATGAGTCTATTAATATACAAGAAAATCTGTAACAGAAAACAGAACTGGCAAGAATTAAAGGTACTGAATTTCTCTTACACTATAATCTAATTTACATCAAGGGTTTCAAAAGTACTAATTTGTACAACTCCTCTAAACAGATATTCTACATAGTTTTGTCAGGAGGCTCCTAGCCCACAACATAGAAACCACATAAGCCATAACTCTAAGTAAATCATAATGTAACCATTTATCTGTTATGTTGCTACTCCTGCCAATCTAACCTAAATTAACTAGAAAAGGAAGTGGTGAGGATATGAACCTGGAATATATCCCAGAAGAGGGCCCAACTAGTAAAGGTTCAATCTACTGTCTAATAAAAATTCACTATACCAGAATAGTTAGTGTCAGGTCTATTTTCACACTTCATTCATTTTCTTTCTCTTCCTTAAATTGTTCTAGTCTTTTCTAAATTCAATTCTCAAAATGAGTAATATTTTCATTTTTCTTTGCATAAGGTGTTTCTTCTTTACCCTTTCATTACTGCTAAAATACAGACACACATCCTGGTCACATGTACAGTAATAACGGATATGTTCCTAAGTCAGCCAAGGGTGCTCTCGGTAGTCTAAACATCTGCAGTCAGATAGCAAAGCAGTATTCTAACATCAGCGCTGAAAGAAAACTTCCCCATATACTAGAGAGAACTATCGTCCTACTCCTTTTCACCAAAATAAATGCATCCTATTCATAAGTGTCCTAGTGATTCACTGGAAACAGGATTATATTTCATTGAATAAAAAGGGTACAAATTGGGGCACCTGGGTGGCTCAGTTGGTTAAGCATCCAACTCTTGATCACAGCTCAGGTTTTGATCTCAGGGTCGCAAGTTCAAGTCCCATGTTAAAAAAAAAGATAAAGGGTACAACTCAAATGTACACCAAAGTAATTTAATGTTTACAATCAATTTTGCTTTGCTTTACCTATGGGACAAACACAAACAACTGTAAATTAGCACTGTGTTTCACAGCTTTCTAAACCTATTATTATGCATGAAAAAGTACAAAAACAGCCAAGGGGATACTACCTGTCTCAAATGCTAACTAAATCACATTTCAAAATTCAAGTTTACAGAATTTATAAAATTTTAGAAATTCAACCTTAGAAAAAAGACAATCCATAATAGAGAAGAGCCTGCACAGTATTTATAATTAAGAGGTTATTTTGTTAAAATTTACTTTTGAAGCCAGATAGATATAGTATTAAATTCTGGGTCATTCTGCTATGTCTATGCTTAAAATCAACATCAGTGCTTGCTGCTTTTTTTTTTTTTCTAAATTCAAAAGGTAATTTCAACTTCTTACTTTCCAACCAGTCCTGAAAATAAGTCAGTTTATACAAAATAATACTATTCTATTAGAGATACTTGCTTTTTGACAAAAAGAAAAGCTTTTTCTAAAATTTATACTGAAAGACTAAGATCTAACTAATATTAGGGTATACAAACAAAGTGTTCTTTAGAAGAACCAGGAACTGTTCTCTTAAAATAATTCTAATATAAAAGTAACAAATACAAACTTTGACCACTTGATTTACAGTAAAAAGAAACTTCACCTTTCAAAATGCAATGTTAGAGCACCCTCTGCTGACTAATCAACTCAAATCACTCTCACAAAAAAAAAAAATAAAGAAAAAGAAAGCCTTGCATTTGAGTTAGATCAGCACTTTCTATTTACCACATAATTTTTAAAACTTAAGGAGACAAAGGACCATAGAGGATAAAATAGTAATCAAATAAAGCCCCCTCAGATTCTCTCTACAAATCAACAATATGTTAAGTATTCATTATGTGTATACCACTGTTCTTAAATATCTTTCTATTCTAATATGGACAAATATAAGCAATTTAGAGAGTACATACAGAACTGAAGAAAAAAACTAACAAATAGAATATTAGCAGGTATTGTGGAAAGACTCTGAACTAAGACTTCCAAAATCTGGTACTACTCACTAATTTGAGCAAGTTATTTTATTTATTTCAGCCTCATTTTCATCCACCCAATGAACAAAGATTTACTTAGCACCTCTTATGTACTACTGCTTAAGGTACAAAAGCCCATGCTCAAGTATCTTATGCAGATGTTTAAACAATTATAATAATAAATACAAATAGCAGGAGTTATAGAGTAAGAAATAATTACCAATTTATGCTCTTTCTACCTTCTTTTATGAATTATCTAAACTGGTGTTTGATTTCCTTTCTCGCTTGAGTTTATTTAAAACTCCAAAGAATCAAGTATAAGATGTTATCACCCTACTCAAATAAATGCTCCTCTACTCTTAAGACACTTGCATGGTCTCAATGGTCCCAAGCCCTACAAAACTTCAGTGGTAGCTGCTTCCCTATAATGATTATCCAATCATATGAAGCCCACTGCTTAAATGCCAAGTAGGTATTGAGAGCCCATTACTCCTTTAACTAGGAGAAAACTGCTAGGGTTGGGAGCAAAAAGAGAAAAGATCAAGAGTTAGCCCAGAGGTCCTGGATTATATTCATGCCTCTGGAAGCTATTCCTTCCTCAAATATATGGAGTACCTAACAATACGGTAGTTAGTCTCCCCCACCCATGCAAAGGGAATATGTTCCAAGACTGCCCTAAGGATGCCTGAAACCGAAGATAGTACCAAACTCTACATATACTATGTTTTCTCCTGTGATAAACCTATGACCTATGATAAAATTTCATTTATAAATTAGGCACAGTAAGAGATTAACAACAATAACTTATAATAGGAAGGCACAGTAAGAGATTAACAACAATAACTTATAATAGGACAATTATAACAAAAAGCTATAATAAAAGTTATGTGTAGACGCTCTCAAAATGTCTTACTGTACTGTACTCACCCCTCTTGGGATAATGTGAGATGATAAAATGCCTATGTGATGAGATGAAGTAGGGTGAATAACATAAGCATGATGACCCAGTGTTAGGCTACTACTGCTAACCTTCTGACAATATGTCAGAGAAGGATCATCCGCTTCCAGACCGTGGCTGACTGAGGGTAAATGAAACTACAAAAAGCAAAACCACAGATAAAGGGGCACTACTGTACTAAAGGAAAAGTTTTATCAAATACCATTAAATACAAAGTACTTGTAGCAGCAAGACATAACTATGAAAGTGTCATCATGTATAAAAAGTTAACACCCCAAAATCTATAGCAAAGATATGTGAATACAATTACTTTCACATAAGCTCTCTAAAAGGAAAATTAATTTTAATTTTTTACTCCTTAATAAAAGATTCTCAGAAGAGATAAATACTGACAAAGAACATGATATATTTAAGTCAACATCATTACTCTGTGGTAACAGACAGGGGTCCAAACATTATTTACAGATATAGAATACAAACTTACAGAATACAAATCATATCAAATACAAAAAAACCCACCATATAGGACAGATTAAAACAGCAGCTGAAGGATGATGACTGAGCAATCATTTACTTATAAAAGTTAAACTGAGGTTTCCCATCTTTTCCAGAGTTTCTCAATTGGGGGTGCTTCTGTACCCCTCCATCCCAGGACACCTGGCAGCACTTTTTATAATGACTACAGGGAATGCTACTAGCTCTAGTAGGTAGAGGCCAAGGCTGCTACTAAAAATCCCACAATGCACAGGGTAGCCCTCCCACAGCAAAGAATTACCTAGGTCAAAATATCAATAGAGCCCTTGTTAAGAAGCCTTACTTTACACTAATAAAATTGAAAAGCATAGTGTCAGTCACATGAATTCTTAACAATAATGTGTATATAACTAATACACATAGAGCAATACAATTTCAACATCCAACCATAATACAGATAGAACTGTCAAGAATATAGATACAGCCTATTTCTACTCACCCACAATCTTTCCCCCTCCTTCCTTTCCCTCTACTCTCCTGATCCTTGCTCCTCTTATACTTCTTTTAAGCCACCTTCCCATTCCAAAACCTCCAATTCTTCTGAGAAATAAAAAGAAACAGAAAATATTGACGTATCTAGACCTCCTGAGGTCTAGAACTATTCAAGAGTCGTAATGAGTCTGATATATGATCATGAAGCTTGTCAATACTGTTTTTATTTAAAAATGAATGCTATAAAGAACTTTGTCATCCTTTCCCAGCACTGCCTCAAAAGGTTAGAGATGTGAGCTCAAAACAAAATCTCCTTGCTTCCAAAATCGATACAAAATATCACTTTGTATGTTTATAAACCATTATGAAAAATCTACTCACTTGTGGGAATTCATCATGAGGTGAGTTCCAAGAGTTCACTCCTTATTTCTAAGTAATGGTTATATTCAAGTCAGCTGTACTTATTAAACACCTCCCAGCTTCCTTTTTTATGAGCCTCTTTTAAAACTCTTCATTTTAATAATCCAGATTTAGAATGCAAGCCCACTTTTAACCTACTTATGCTGTTCATATTTAAGTCTTGATTTTTCATTCAACTATATTCATATAAGCAGCATTTCAACACCTACATCCCAGCATACCTGGAACCATTTTTTATATTCTTCTCTGTAATTTCTCTAGTTTCATTAAATATTTTTGGAAGCACAATTTATAAAACTCCGAGTAATAGGGGAAGTACAAAAATACTTCATCTGTACATGGATAAACCCAGGTTTAGGATTTACTTTCAATATGTTTCTTAAGAATGACAGAATATCAAAATTATTTTTCACATAAAAAGGAAATCAATATATTTTAAATACTAAGCCAAGGCTAGACAAAATGTGCATATAGTACTAAATGTGGCAATCAATTTGAAAGATGCCATTTTAGGTAATTATGTGTTTATAAAGATCTGTTATAAAAATTTTAGAGATAGAAGCAAAACTGCATAGTGTCACAGAGTGACTTATTCATTAGGGAGTCTTAAATATGTCTAGGGAAAAAAACCATAATCAAATACACTATTATTATGCCACTGAAAAATCTACTGTTGAAAATATATACAAATCTGTCCAGTCTCCCATGCATCCAAAAGAAGGAAGAAATATTTTCAATAAAATATTTGAACAATAGTTTAAAATTCACTGTATTATATGAGCTAGACTAGTGATTTATTTCTTTATATAACTTTTTAGAAATCGCTTCAGGGCACTATACCTTCATAAAGCTAGCATATACTCAATGCTTAATAATGCAGAAAAATTCACTCACCATTTCAGTGGTGTGCCTTCATATTCAAACCATATCTCACTAATGTCTTCTTGTCTCATAACCTTCTGAAAGTGCTTTTTCACTTTGTCAGTTACCAACGTCAAATAACTTACTCTTGGCAAAAGCAACTGAAATGAAAATTTGTAAAACCGTATTTATTTACTATTTTTTCAAAAATATATATACTAAATAGGTCTTCGAATTTTAAGGAAAAACAGCCATGTTCTTTGCATTATTTTGAATATTCCACACAATGTCAACTGCTTTTTATAGCAAATCAAAGGCTAAAGCTTAAGACGTTTTAAATTTCTTTTGAGGTCATTACTTTAAGTAGAGCATACAGCATAAGTACGTAGAATAAACAACACAAATCTGCGTACAATCTTTCTGTAATACTTTTCTCCAAATAAAAATACAAATGTAATCAGATGTCACGCTATTTAGGATGCTACTTATTACTTCTATCAAATTTAACTTAAAAATTAGTATGATTCACCTGAATTAATTAAACTATTATAAGAAAATAATCAACTCAGTCCTAAGGTATATCCTGACTTATCAATCAGGACTTCTCAATTGGTCCATCATATTTTGATAATCTACCATGTATTAGCTTAATCGCAATGAAGAACACCTCTTCCATATGAGGCTAAAATAAAGGTAAAAAAATATTCATAAAAAGTACTTACAAAAATACTTCAACGCAGCAACAGAAAAGACTTTAAAAAGACAGAAATTTTCATTTGATGAATAGGGGCCCACTACGATACAATGAATAAAAGGATGGCACAATAAGAAACAGTATTTAAAGAATATTCTAGCCATGGTAAATATAAAGAAGATAAGATTATAAACTGGAAATCTGTTAAGGAAATATTACATGAAGAGATAGGCATGAAGGAGTGGAAAAATGAGAAAGGTCCGGAAATCAGTCAGATTTTGGTTATTACTAATCAAGAAATTGAAGGAAAGAAATAAGTTAAAGATGACTGTTGAGCCACACATTTTAATCTTTAAAGAGCAATAAGGCACAAGTTTAAGGTATAATGCTGGTAGACTGGTGATCTGCCACTGACCAGCAACTCCCCCAATCCTGTCATTATGGAGTCTGGGCCTACTTGGACATCGGAGAAAAAAGTCTGAAAGGGAATGCTGGGCTAGCCTCAATTGGCATAGTTGTGAAAGCCATCATTGTTTCTCCCCCACCAAAGATATCCAGAAAGAAAACATAAGACAGCATTTAAGAAACCTGGTTAGAATTTTATAAAGAACACATGAGTGGACAAAAAGGAGGAAAGTGGCAAAAATTCATGTTTTCCCAAGAGATACTCTAGCCATTTCTTGCTTTTCTAAGCTTCTGTCTTTTGCTGGTAAAACTGTTTTATTACTCTCCTTCAACTGCTTTTGAAAGACTAATTCTGCATCATCATTTTTCATGCTGTTTATTCAAAGTTATTATGTCTTTTGGTCAGTAAATCAAGTAGAATTAGTGGGCTGGGGAATACATATAAAGAGAAACATTCTGGGTAAAGGAACTAATATTTTAACACTGAAGATCGGGGCACCTAGGTGGCTCAGTTGTTAAGTGTCTGCCTTCAGCTCCAGTCACGATCCCAGGGTGCTGGGATTGAGCCCTGTGTCGGGCTCCCCGCTCAGCGGGAAGCCTGCTTCTCCCTCTCCCACTCCCCCCTGCTTGTGTTCCCTCTCTCACTCTCTCTCTCTCTGTCAAATAAATAAAAATCTTTAAAAAAACAAAACAAAACAACCACTGAATATCAAGATTAACAGGACCCAACTAGGCAAGAGAACATGACAGTGGTCCTGGGGAAACAGGGTACAGGGGGTAGGAGGTAGCTGGCATGCTCCAGTATGGAACAGAATGTACTCACTAATACTAGAAACAAGCTTTTGGATAGCAATGCGTACTCAACAAAACATAAGTTCCTTTTATAAAGAAACAACTAGAATGTGCATTAGGGAAGAAGAAAAAAGGAAACTAACACAGTGTACAAGAAAAAGCACTAATTGTTTCACAGGCAATATTATCACCTCTAGTTTACATGCAATTTAAATACCTTGTCAAAATCATATTCTATTAAATAAATGGCAAAGAAAGGATTCATTAAAATCAGAAATGACAAAATCAAATACAGATGTAACATGGACGTCTCTAAAAAATTAAAACAGCATGATTAATCAGCTACTTTTTAAAAATAAATAAGTACACAGTTGACCCTTAAACAACATGGTAATTAGGGGCGCCAACTGCCACACAGTTCAAAATCTTCACATATAACTTTTGACTCTCCAAAAACCTAACTACTAATGGTCTACTGTTGACTAGAAGCCTTACCAATAACATAAACAGTCAATTAACAGATATTTTGTATGTTATATATATTTTACACTTTAGTCTTACAATAAAGATAAGAAAATATTAAGAAAATCATAAGGAAAAGAAAACACATTTACAGTACTGAACTGTAAAAAAAAATCAGCATATAAATGGACCCACACAGTTCAAACCTGTGTTAAGAGTCAACTATAGGGCGCCTGGGTGGCTCAGTGGGTTAAAGCCTCTGCTTTCAGCTCAGGTCATGATCTCAGGTCATGATCTCAGGGTCCTGAGATCGAGGCCCGCATCGGGCTCTCTGCTCAGCAGGGAGCCTGCTTCCCCCTCTCTCTCTGCCTGCCTCTCTGCCTCCTTGTGATCTCTCTCCCTCTGTGAAATAAATAAATAAAATCTTTAAAAAAAATAAAAATAAAAAATAAAACATTAAAAAAAAAAGAGTCAACTATAATCTATTAGTCTAATAAGTTCTATACTAGTTAGTCCAGACTTTTAACTTAAAATGTCTCTTGGGCATTAAATAGCAATCTATTCTACAGAGAATATTAACCTATGGAGATTATAAAAAAAAAGAGGATAGACACATCAGGAGTGATGAGCATGGATAGCAGCTCCTGATTTTGGGGTGCTGTACTACATGCATAGGGTTCAAAGTTGCTGTAAAGTCCACAAATAATCTTCAGGAAATGAAAACTTCTTCACAATAAGGAATGAGGAACACTAATGTAAGGTCCATTACGACAGGGATTTTTGTTGGTTTTGTTCACTGCTACATTCCAAATGCTCCAAATAGTGTCTTCTTTATAGTAGGCACACAATAAATATTTGCTGAATGAATCACAGATCCCAAAGATTAAGTGATATAAAGCCAGAGATGATAATTAATAATTTTCATTCTTAAGACAGAATCTACACCAAAATGTAGGTAGAATCTTCTGTTCTAAATCAGCCTGTCGGAGTAATTTTTAACTAACATAAATACCTATAGTAGCATTAAGAAATAACAAGATTTGAGAATGACTATATTAGAGTAAGTATAGATACAACTTATCTACTTAATAAGTAAAAATGAAAAAAAGGTAACAGTAAAATGACATCATATAGAGCCACTCACTGATTTTCTTAGGTGTATCTCATTGGTTTACTTTCTTTTAATTATGGTAAAATTAATTATGGTAAAATATATCTAGCATAAAATTGGCCATTTTTAAATGTATAGTTCATTGACATCAAATACATTCACACTGTTGTACAACCATCACCACTATTCCACCCTCAGAATTTTTCATCATCCCAAACTCAAATTCTGTACCAATTAATTAGTAAAACTGCCTCAATTCTCCTCCTCCCCAGGCACTTGGACTATTCTAGGTACCTCATATAAGTGGAATCATGAACTATTTGTTCTTTTGTGTCTGGCTTATTTCACTTCCATTAATGTCTTTGAAGTTAAGTTCTTTTAAATATGAAAAGGATTAACCAGCTACATGGAATCTATTGTTCTCTCATTCTTGATTTAGCACTATCAAAAACTCAGTGAGTACTACACACATTATTCACTTTTTTCCTATACAGCTTGTAAGGAATACATGTTTCATAGAGCTGTATAGATTACTTATGGTTCTGAAAAAGGTAGCTGTAATATTACTTGTTTATACCAAATCCTAATTTTTCCAGTAATTTTGAATTCTAAAATTAGGAACTTACATACCTACAACAAAAATAGAGTTAAAAATATACTAGAATTCTGTTCTATTTCAATGTGCAAGGCATCACACCAGGCAATGAAGATAGAGCAAGAGTTCTTGCTCTCACAGAGCTAACAGGCTAGAAAGATAGTAAAAACAAAATTACAAATGTGATGACTGCAAGGAAAAAGTAAAGAATGTTTTAAGAGCAAGTAGCAAAGGAATTCAACTTCATCTAGGGGCTTAGGGAAAGCCTGGACAGGAAGTCTATGTGAAGGCAACAGCCAGGAGGTAAAGGGAAATGAACCAAACATGGTGTTGCGGATGTCTGGTCCTGACCAGGATGGGAGATCCTGCTGCTCATTCCAGACAGAGGAACCTGCAAGAAGGTATGGAATGAATACAGAAAGACAAAGACTGGCACAATGAAGAACCGTAAGGTGAAAATAACAGTAATATAGAGGGTTGAGGCAGAATAGCACTAAAGAAGCAAGGGACCAGATCATTGAGAACATTGTGAACTACACGAAGGACCGTAACAATGATGAAAGGTTACTAAACGTTTTAAGCAGGCAGGTGACAGGATCAGATATGTGTTTTGAAAAGATGACTCCAACCGCAAACTGAAAATGGAAAGAGGACAAAAAGGAAACTAGGGAAATTACTTAGTACTATGAAATCCCATCAGTTTTTATATGGTGGTCTAAACTAGGCTGTAGCAATGGGTATGGAAGAAACCGAGCAAGTTTCATAGATATTTGAGATGTAAAATCAGATGGACTAAGTTACTGACTGAATGCCTGGGATATGGGAGAAGAAAGCAACATGGATGAGTCCTTTCTGAATTACTGGTAAGAGTAATTAATTAACTCGGTCTACTTGCAAAAATAGGAAGGGATTATAGCAGATGACCAGTCTGTCTGGAGTTCAGGAGAAAAATCTTGGGTGTTGTCAAAATAAATACAAGGAGTTTTAGCTGAACAAAGAGATAAAAATGGATGATAATTCCAGAGAGAATAAAGTGGAGTGGGGTGAAAAAAGGCAAAGCCCCAAGGAATGCCAACATTGAGGAACAAGCAAAAGGAAAGAGATCTGGCAAGGAGACCAAAAAAAAACAAAAACAAAAACAAACCCCAGAAAGGTAGAAGCAAAACCAGAATTATGAAACACTGCAGAAGAAGAGAGAACAGTGCCACAAAATGGAGAAAACAGCCAACAACAATATCAAAACACCACTGAGAGATTAAGCAAATGAAAAGTCAAACATGGACTCAAGGTTTGGCAAAAAAGATGTCATTAGTGACTTCAGCAAAAACAGTTCTATTGGAGTAGTATGAAACTGGGATTCCAGTAAAGTAAGTGGGAGGTGGGAAGGAGACAACGAGTACAGACAACCTTTTTAATAACTCTGGCCATGAACGGGAAGCAAGAGGTTGAAAAGAGATGGGGTCAACAGACGACTGTTTTAGGGTAGAAAGGACTTAATATAAATGCTGCAGGAAAGGAGCTGGTAGGGTAGAAGTTGAAAGTAAAAGAAAGAAGGCAGGGGTGGAGTAGAAGAGTATCAGAAACCACCAGATTCCTGAGGAAGACCATAGATGGGATCCAGAGCACAGAGAGAAGGCTGGGGCCTGCCCAGGAGGAAGGACACCTCTTCCATTACGAGAGAAGTAGTCAATATGTGTGAGTACAGATAGGTTTAGAAGACTTGGTGGCAGAAGGTTAAGGAAGCAGGAAGTAAGGTTACCTGTTAAGAGTGAAAAATAAGGTCAGGGCTCAGAGAAATAGTTTTGGAGAGGAAGAACAGAAACAAAAAAAGAACCACTGTGTAATGTCTAGGGTCCACTCAGATTTATGATCATGTGCATGATTGAGTGATCTCCTTTTGTAGCAAGTCACAAAGTATGAATGCATATTAGTATGTACGTTTTTACATCAGATAATCTAAATGAAAGGCAACAGTTTAAATGAATGTAAGAAAAACAACAGAAACTGAAAGACTGCCTAGTTTCTTTTCTTTTTTTTTAAGATTTTATTTATTCATTTGACAGAGAGGGAGGGAACACAAGCAGGAGGAGGGGGAGAGGGAGAAGCAGGCTTCCTGCTAAGCAGGGACCCTGGGATCATGACCTGAGCCGAAGGCAGACGCTTAACAACTGAGCCACCCAGGTGCCCCATGACTGCCTAGTTTCTAATACTTTTTCTTCCTAACATTCCCTGCAAAATAAGATATAATGCTCTGACATAGATATGGGATGTAGGCTGAAAGGAGATTTATGCAGAGGCAACAAATCAAAATGCAGAAATAAACAGGAATATATTTAACATTAATATTCTTTTCCATTGGAAACAGACTCTTTGAATAATAATTTAATTTATAAATTTGGTATGAGTAAATATTTTCAAACCTAGTTTCTAAGAAATAAGGAATAAGCGCTATAAAAAGTAAACCATAGAAGTGCCTGGCTGGCTCAATCAGAGCCAGGGTCTTGATCTCAGGGTCATGAGTTCGAGCTCCACATTGGGTATAGAGATTATTTAAAAATAAAATCTTTTAGGGCACCTGGGTGGCTCAGTGGGTTAAAGCCTCTGCCTTCGGCTCAGGTCATGATCTCAGGGTCCTGGGATCGAGGCCCGCATCAGGCTCTCTGCTCGGCAGAGAGCCTGCTTCCTCCTCTCTCTCTGCCTGCCTCTCTGCCTACTTGTGATCTCTCTCTCTGTGTGTCAAATAAATAAATAAAATCTTTAAAAAAAAAATGCAAACTACATTTTCATTTTACCTATCCTTTCTACACAACCACCTGAACATGAGTGGATTTCTCAGGCCATAGTGATAACCCTGTTAATCACTTCACTTGATCTTTGAGAATGTCTGGAAAAGAGGTTTACTGGCACCTAGGCTATGATATTTTTACCCCATTTCATCCAGAATCTTTACATCATTATTATAAACTAACACAATTAAAAATACATTCAAGCATAATTTACAACTAAGACACATGTAACCAAAACCAGATTGGCACTATCATTCTCATCTGTCATTCTAAGATGAGTCACTGAAGTTTTTGTGTATTTTCTTCCTGCATGTAGTAACTTATACTTAAGTATGTATGTATGTATGTATGTATGTAAAGAGCAAAATCTAGGTGATACCACATGGTTTTAAACTGTAGCTTTTTGTTTAATATTTATTACATGCCTGCCACCTGATATTTTTCAAAAACATAATCATAATTACTATATGAAGTTTCTTTTGGGTAAAAAATTAGGGAGAAATATATTTTAAAAAATTATCAGTTAGACAAAATAGCTTTCTTCCTCCTATAGATATCCCCAATACTTTTCGCCATTTTCAATTCAATTAGAGACAGCCAGAAAACAACTTATGCTCCACTCTCACAACAATCTTTTTATATTTAACAGATTCATACGTAAAGAAGGAAAACTATTATATTCTTTACTTGGATTTTTTTTAACTGCAGGAAGCTGTCAAACATCATATTTTGACTTAAAAGTCTTAAATTACATAGTTCTCATATTTGCCACTTTGACCAACGAGACACATACATTCCTTTGTTTAGTTATGATTAGAAAGGCACCAGAGGTTAAAAGTTTTAATTCAAATAAGAGAAATTAGTTTGGAAACAAAACATAAGTGATATCCTAACATGTAGTACAGAAGGAGAAGCAAAAAAAAATACATCTAACAAGTGAAATTCTTCTAAAAATAAACTGTGACATTCTGTTTTTAACTATGGAAATTTTTCTAAAGGCAAAAAACTGTTGAGATTTCCAAAGTTAAAATGACTCAAAAGTATATATTCAGTTATGATAACCTGAATACTTGTAACAAAAGACTGCCCTGAAAATAATTTCAGTAAGAAAACCCAAAGACACGATTTAGAACAAAATCCCAACATGAATGTATGAGGTGTTCATGCACTGAGTGTCTACCACTTGCATGACCTATGCCAGATGCTGAGGGTAAACAGAGAAAAACGAAACCATTCCTATACCCAAAAAAAGAGTGCATGGGGCTCCTTAAGTAGGTTCCTCCACCAGTCTGCCTTCCCATGGCTGGAGCAAGCTGAGGAGCAGTGCTACCCCTCAAACAGACAAGGGAGAAAGCAAAGGGCAAGCTTTATTAAAGCAAAACAAGAAAGTCCAACACCAAATAAATTTCCACTTTTCCAGATATTCCTAGGTAAACAATATTATGTGTACCCGAGACAAAACTAAAATAATGACAACGGAGAATGTCTTTGTCTACTAGGCCCTGTTCAGAAAAAGGCAAAATACTATTATTTCCGATTAACAGATGCTTAAGTTACAAGCAGGCTATAATCAGAAGATATTAGATATTGTTTTCTAGAACAGATGACTATAGTTCAAACCTACAAGTCTACATACAGCAATTTGTCATATATTTTATATAATACATATTAGCTTATCAACATATGAAAACACACACATTCATACGTTCATTGAGCTATAAAAAAAATCTGGTAAATAGTTGCTTGGAACCACTTAAATACAGAAGAATCAAATCTGAGCCTATTATTTTCAAAATTGCTCCTATAGCACATAACTTATAATTCCATTATCACATATTACATATGTATGTATTCATGAGAAAAATGAAGTCAAGAAGGTCCCATAATCAACATATCAACAGCAGTTTTTTCCCTCTGGGTGGTAGGATTAGAGGTAATTTTTATTTCCTTCCTTTTCTTGACCTGTGTTTTCTAATTTTTTTCCATAATAAGCAAGTATTAATTATATATAAAATGTTGGGTAATAGACTCCAGGTTCTTAGACCCTCCTTTACAAAAATGGACAAAGGCAGATATCCCATTTTCCATCATCAACATACTTACATAATATGGTTCTGCCTCCCGTTCAGTTATCTCATCCTGATACAGGGTGAAGCAAGTTGGAATTCGTCCAAACCAGACATCTCGAAGCACATCTTTGTCATCTGTCATTCTTCCAGTGGTTAAAGCAGTGCATATAGGCTAAATTCTTTTTTCATCCAAAGCCGAACTGAAAATAAAACAAAGAGCATTAGTTAGATCCTTGCAAGGATAAATGAACATGCTCTAAAACAAGGAAAGATTATAGGAAAAAATGGATGCCATTAACGATCATTCATTTAAAAAAATTATGTGATCAGCATTCTTTAGAATGAACACAAAATCAGTACAATAAATTCTAAATGCAGTGCTATTACTTATTTAAAAGGATCACAGAAGTAATTCAAAATAACGTGTGCTAACTTATGCAACTAGTGAACCACAGCCAAAGTGAAGCTATACTTGTATCATTCTCTCAAGCCCCTCGAGAGTCCATTGCTCATCTAAAGTCAAGTTTTCCTATATCCTTATGGTCCCTTATACGTCAACTCCAAACTATCATCCCCACTATTATCCCTGCCCCACTGAATATATTCAACCTCTCCTACACCATCTAGACAGTTTGCTTTTGCTGGGAAAATAAAAAATATGCACGCACATACACATGTACACACACACACATATCCCGGAAAAAACTTTGTATAGACCTATTTCCATCCTAAATTTCTAAATTTCACCCTGTCCATGGTTTGATTCCACCAATATTTCCAGTATTATTTACTAATTTACTATACTTCTTTTTATAAACCCTCTAGCAAAACTGGCAATTTAAATACCTTGCTCTCTGTCTTACTATTCCCCCTGCCTAATACGCTCATCTCTCACCTGTTCAAATCCTACCCACTCTGCAAACCCAACTCCCAATCCTCTGCCACCATGAGTAGTAGTAAACGTTTCTACTCTGGACTTAAAGTATTCTCTATCCCACATATATAGCGCTAAATCTGCAAACTGAAATATTCTAGTTATGACAGAAGAATGTGGCTTTTGGCCTCTGTAATATCCAGGTGTCTTCCAGCACTAATATTTCACCAACTAGATAACAATGCAATATACAATATGAGAAAATGCCGAAATAAACACTGTCAGTACCTGGATACTGAGATTCAATATCCATATATATATATATATATATATATATATATATATAAATAAAATCGCCATCCCATCTTTCATTGGCTAGCATATAGCATATCCTATGGAAACAATTTAAATAACCATATCGGTTTAGCCAAATACCAATTACTAACACTGAATTATTCAGAGTTTTTCTCTCTTTTCTCATCCACTGACCAATGCCAAGCACATCAAGACTGCCATTAATTAATTACTCAAAGATACAAAAACTCAAATAGAGTTCTGAATTTTCTATCACTATACTTAAGTGCACTTTGGAGGTCAACTGTACACAATATTATCTACAGGCAAATAAACTGAAAGAGGTGAGAAAAAAATCTGCCCAACAGTACAAGAGCACTACGTTAACAGTCAAACCAAGATAAACATTACAAGGCCACTAAAGTAACAGTGAAACCAGGATAACAAATCTGGTCACTGAGTTACTGAACTGAGTCTAGTGCTCTTTCCGGCATAATACAGTGTTTTAATTTTTGTTAAAGTATCTCCATAAAAATCACCATTTTAAGCAAATGATACAAGCATTCACACTTCATATAATTCCACCCTGATACACTTCAAATTCAAACAACACATTGAGGTTCTCTGTAGAGAATTCCCAAGTTTACATATCGCACAAAATTAAATCACTGAAAATAGAAAAGACCTCACTACTTTCGGATTACATTAATATTTTGTTCTTTATGAATAAACTTACTGATGACAGGAAATAATGAAATCTAAGTTATGGCAAATAAGTAAATCTAAAGTTGAGTCCAATACAAAGGTGGTAAGCAGTGGTTTCTGTAACTATAATACACCCAATTAACCATTAGCTACAACTAAGATTCCTCTCTCACTCACAAAGAAAAAAAACAGAGACAAAGAGCTCCTTTCCCAAGAGATTTTAAGAACATTTAAATACAATTTTAATGTCAAAAGTCACTGTCAATATTGTCACACTGGATAATTTTTCTGCCTCAAAAAAAATAGGTAGACAATATAATTCAAAAGAAAATTAAAAATTAAAGTGGGTATGGCCACTTAAATGAAGTCCATTTCTACAAGTTCTTTCCTTCTCTCCAACCACTGTCCTTTTAAGAAGGAATTATAATCTGACTTGTCAGATTCCAAGACACCATTTGAGCCCTGTTTATTAACAGGCAGGGGTTACCATAAATAAAAATATCATGGATTTGGGTATGGCTCCTTTCTCTCCCCTCTACTCTGCCAGATGACAACACTTGACCATCCTATTTCTTTCCATGGCATTTTCTTCTGCTTCTTCCTTTCATGTGTCAGAACCAGTAAAAAGAAGTGGCCAATGTCTCCCTTTTCTCTTTGTTTCTGGGAGTCTCTCCCCAACAATGACAGAAGTATAGACTTATCTTTTACTGGTTTTTTTTTTTTTAAGATTTTATTTATTTATTTCACAGTGGGAGAGAGATCACAAGTAGGCAGAGAGGCAGGCAGAGAGAGAGGAGGAAGCAGGCCACCCGCTGAGCAGAGAGCCCGATGCGGGCCTCGATCCCAGGACCCTGAGATCATGACCTGAGCCGAAAGCAGAGGCTTTAACCCACTGAGCCACCCAAGCGCCCTATCTTTTACTGGTTTTATACCTAAAATCCCACTGCAGAACTTTGGTAAACATAAGACTTTACTAAAGTTCTAAGGTAGGATTTTAGGTACAAAACTGGTGAAAGAAAATCAGTACCTTATTTCCATATACCATTGTTTCTTATGTATATATTTCTTGCAGGACCTCAAGGAAAGATCTGACTGAGCCAAGGCAGCTGAAGGTGTCATGTGGCAGTCAATACAAATTTTACAAAATAATAGAAATTTCTGAACAGATTTATGAAAACTTCAAACAATGTCACTGTGTCAAAATACACAGATCCAAATCTATAGCATCATAAAATATCAGTCTTTCAATATTAATAAATATTCACATATAATGAATTAGAAAGCATGCAAATACACTTAACTAAATAACATGCCAAAAAACTAGCTGACACATGGATAAAACTAAAGAATGCATTAAATCATATTTTTTAAAGCAGAAGCAGAAAAACAAAATTTAACTCTTGAGAGGCACTACAGTGTGGGGGTTCAAAATACAGAATATGGAGCCAGACTGCCTGGATTCAAAACCTAGCTTTACCACCTTCTCTGTGACCTCAAGTAAGTCAATTAACTTCTCTGTGTCTCAGTTTTCTCATCTGTAAAATGTGAATAACAGCACTTACCGCATAAAATAGGTAACAAAAATTAAATTAATATATGTAAAGCACTTAGGGCAATGCCTACAATATAGTACTATAAAGTGTCTACCATAATTTACAGAACCAACAAGACCATGTCTCAAAATTGAACACGGTGGGACGTCTGGATGGCGCAGTCAGTTAGGCATCCAACTCTTGGTTTTGGCTCAGGTACCGATCTCAAGGTCCTAAAATTAAATCCCATGTCCAGCTCCATGCTCAGGGCAGAGTCTGCTTCACATATTCTCTCTTCCTCCCGCTCTGCCCCTCCCACTCATGCTTGCTCTCTCTCTAATAAATCGATCTTTAAAAAAAAACTGAACACTGCTACTAACACTCAATATAGAATCAATCAATATTTTATCATTTGCTATGTCCAGCTGTGTGGCAGATGCTGAAGACATCCCAGATGATGACGATAGTGACAATAACAACTTTTTTAAAAACTCAGGCATTGTCCAGAAGGTATTATCTCTTAACCTATTAAACATACCATAAACTTTCATATCTTTTCCATGGCTTTGTTCATGCTGGTGGTTCCTTACCCTAAAGTAGCCTTTCCTACCTTGTCTTCTGACTTAAACATCCTTTAGGATCCAGCTCAAAAGAGCCTTTATTTTTTTAAGATTTTATTTATTTACTTGACAGAGAGAGACACAGCGAGATGGAACACAACCAGGGGGAATGGGAGAGGGAGAAACAGGCTTCCTGATAAGCAGGGAGCCTGATGCAGGGCTCGATCCCATGACCTGAGCCAAAGGCAGCCGCTTAATGACTGAGCCACCCAGGCGCCCCAATAGCCTTTCTTTTATGC
Source organism: Ailurus styani (assembly GCA_002007465.1). NCBI lineage: Eukaryota > Metazoa > Chordata > Mammalia > Carnivora > Ailuridae > Ailurus > Ailurus styani. Next base: position 1,617,355 of record LNAC01000039.1, read on the forward strand.
ATAAATCAGGTGAAAACTTTCTTTTCTCACTGCACTTTTACTTTTACAACACTTAATAAACTTACAGTAAAGATTTTTTATCTCTGATTTCTCATCTTGTATTCTTTCATTTATATCATTACCGGTTGCCAACATCCCTTCCAATTCCAAAATGTCCATGGTTATAATGAAATGCTATTTTATGAAAGCTTTCATAAGGGAGGAGGGAGGAAAGGAAGAAAAAAAATATTAATATCCCCTATAGTGTTCAGGGAAGAATTTAAAAGACATGGAACTTGAAGAATGTGTAGAATATAAAAGAATGAGTATATGCAGAATGGGTAGAATATTCAATAGGTAAAATATGGAATAAAGACAACAAATATTCCAAGCAGGGCAAAATAGCATCAACAAAGGGAAAAAGTGTGCAGGAGCAACGTGCATGCCAATTTTTTAGGAAACTGAGTTGGGAGTGGGAATAGATAATGAAAGAGCTGACACTGTGACATGTTTTAACATCACCTAGGAACCCAGGCAAGTCACTTTACTATAATTTCCTTACCTTTGAAATTCACCAGGTTGTTCTGGGGGAAAAAAAAAACTATAGAATATTTGAGATAGTACAGACGCATAGTAAGTGCTGAGAAATAAAAGCAATTATTTCTTTACTGTCAAATCTGTACATGTAAAGTGAGACTAGACCATGAAGCATACCAAATAGAAGACTGTGGGTTCTCAATCTCATACAACAAGCCTACAAAGCCTGTAAGGTTTTATAACAGTGACATTAAAACAACTACCCAGTAGTGGTGCACAAAAGGAGATCTCAAGTCAGAGAGAGGGTAGCCAGGAAGCAATTTCAACACTAAGGCATATAATAATGAGTGCCTGACCTAGAGTGGTAGCAGTGGATAGATGAGAGACAACATGAGGCCTTTCCATGGAAGAATGAATAGAAGTTAATGAAAAACTGGCTGAGGGATAAAGAACAAGGACAGGGAAGATTTAAGTGCCCACAGCAGGCAATACAGATAATAGTCAAGGGGTTTTGAAATAAGAATGACATGGGTTTAAACCCAGACTTCCACCTGTAAGCTGTGTGTCCTAGTATCCTAACATCTTTGAACCTTATATTTGTAAAATGAAGATAATTCTCATGTCACAGGGCTTTTGGGTGTTTAGCACTGGTGACCACTCAATAAATGACATGTGTGTTTAATACATGATTTCCTCATGTCTCCATGACCTGTCTCCTTAAACACTCTTGTCCTCTTCTTTTTGGCCAATTCTTTTTTTTTTTTTTAAGATTTTATTTATTTATTTGACACAGAGAGAGAGATTACAAGTAGGCAGAGAGGCAGGCAGAGAGACAGGGAGAGGGGGAAGCAGGCTCCCTGCTGAGCAGAGAGCCCGATGCGGGCCTCGATCCCAGGACGCTGAGATCATGACCTGAGCCGAAAGCAGAGGCTTTAACCCACTGAGCCACCCAGGCGCCCCTTTTTGGCCAATTCTTAATCCTCTTTTAAGGTCAGCTTAACAGGGCACCTGGGTGGCTCAGTTGGTTAAGCGACTACCTTCGGCTCAGGTCATGATCCCGGAGTCCCGGAATCAAGTCCCACATCAGGCTCCCACCTCCACGGGGAGTCTGCTTCTCCCTCTGACCTTCTCCTCTCTCATGCTCTCTCTCTCTCTCTCTCTCTCTCAAAATAAATAAATAAATAATCTTTAAAAAAAAAAAAAAGAGTCAGCTTAACATCAGCTCTTTGGGAAGCTTTCCACATCTAATTACTTCTATAATAGCATGTTATAACCATGCACTGTAGTTACGTTTATCTTCTCTCTTTTACCTGTCCCCACATTGAACTGTGAATTCACTGACAGCAGAAACAGAGTCATATTTATTTTGTATCCTCAATATGAGCATAATTAGCACATAGCAGGCTCTGGAATTTTTGTTAAACAATCAGAAAATGTATAAAATATATAAATTGAAAAGTTATACTAGCTACTTAAGAAATTTTTCCACCTAAACTTCTCCAAATCAGTATACTCACACTTTAAATTCAGCAAATTTCATTATTTTGCAAGAATATTTTCCCCTCTCATACATACACTACAATTTCATCACTATGCATCCAATTAGAAGGCAATATTTTGGAGGCATAGAAATCACAACCCATGACGCAGTCTACTAGAAGCAAGCTTGTGGAGGACAGGCCTGTTTCCTGACTGCTGCATTCTCTGCAACTAATTCAAGATCTGGAACAAAGCAGGTTCCCAGCTAACAATATTTAGCAAACAGCACAAGAAGTAGAATAAAAATATAATGCACAATTACTAGTCTCTTTCATACTACAAACCAAGAAAGGCTAACCTATTACTTGAAGCTATTCTGCTGACAAAATCCCAACTACCTAGAAATTACTTAAAATATCAAATAACTACTGGTAGTATATTTGAAAACATCTAAAAATAATCTATGCTGGCTGGTCTCCTTTTAAATTCATGAACACTAATCTCAAAAGTAGGCCCTGAGTACTGGCCAGCATTCCTACATTTCCGGAGTCCATTTATTGTCCCACTGTCCTAGATCACCATTTCATATCTCTTCTAATTTTCACATCTCCTTCCTCACTCTCTCACTGCTAATGAACTAGCTTTCTATTTCCTTCTATCCTGTTACTAAGGATGAGTGGTTATCAACAGGGGTTTTAATGAACAGCCCAATCCCCATCCTGGGGGAATAGCTCCTAAATCTCTCCAACCTCCTGCCAATGTTGAAGTGCACGACTCAGTCCTTGAACCACACCTTTGGAGATCTCTCATGGCTTTAAATATCATTTATACATTAACAAGTCCCACATTTATTCTCTTCAGCCCAGACTTCCCCTATGAACTCCAGTTTTATAGATACTATGCAATACTGACATTTCATTTGAAAATTTAGCATATACAAACAGAAAATGACTCAAACTTTCCTCCCCCATCTCCCTATTATTCTGTGGTCTTCCCCAAATCACAACGTGATAACTATTTTTTAGTTGCTAAGGCCATAAATCTTGGAGTCATCCTTTACGACCCTTCTTCATACCTCTTGCTTTAGCTTAGACACAAGTCCAGAATCTGCCATTTCTAACCATCATCACTATTATCACACTGATCCATGTCACCTTGACCTTTAACCTGGATAAATGGCCTACTAAGGGGTCTCATTATTTCTGCCCTTGCTAAAGACAGACAACACAGCAATCAGAAAGATCCTTCTAAACACAAGTCAGATGAGTTTACTCCATTACTCAAACCCCACCATCTCATTCAATGTAAAAATTTAAGTTCTTACAAAGTCCTACAAGGCTATATAAGACCTGACCGAATTCTAATCTGATTATCTACTTCTCCCCCTTTTTGCTCACTCAGTTCCAGCCAAACTAGCTGGTATGCTCCTGACTCAGGGACTTTGTGGTAGGTCTAAGGGCTCATTCCACTACATTCACATGAAATCCTTCTTTACCACTTTTAGGTCTCCATTCAAATATCATCTTTTCTAAAGCCATCACTGCAATTTCCTATGCAGGCCACCAACGTTCCTTGTTACCCTTCACCACCTGATATTTTTAACTTAATTTTTACATTAATGTCTTTCCCTCCCATCCTCAAAGTGAACTTAATGATGGCAAGAATTTTTATTGTTTTGTCCACTGTTTATTGTTATATTCACTTTTTGTTCGGTGCCTGGCACATAAGTCACTCAGTATTTATTAAATTAATAAAGCAAACCTACACTTGATTATACACATTATTCTAAAGTCATAGTCATATAGTACCATTCTGTTCACTTCCTCCCGTTTTAACCAGTATACCTTTGTAGATCAGAGCACATACTCAAATCTAGCATAAAGCTCTAAACTTCCCCTCAACTACTACCCTCAGCCCAATATCTTTACTTTCAAATTCGAAATTCAACCAGCAAATCCATCTATGGCAATCACAAACAATTCAGTTCAAATCTAAGTATCCAGCTCAAAAGACTTTTGAGATTTATCATGTGGATTCTGGAAGGCCTTGGAAGTACAGAGATGTTTGACAGTCTCTGAGTTCTGACTGCTGCTGAAGACATGCTGGGCCTCACCACCCTTAAGAAAAATCTAGAGGGCGCCTGGGTGGCTCAGTGGGTTAATGCCTCTGCTTTCGGCTCAGGTCATGATCTCAGGGTCCTGGGATCGAGGCCCGCATCGGGCTCCCTGCTCAGCGGGGAGCCTGCTTCCCCCTCTCTCTCTCTGCCTGCCTCTCTGCCTCCTTGTGATCTCTCTCCCTCTGTGAAATAAATAAATAAAATCTTTAAAAAAAAAAAAAAGAAAAATCTAGAACCAATCCAGTTTCCGTACGTTCCTCCAGTTTCAGGTATGATTTGAAAATAATCCAAAGTATAAAGGATGTGAAAGTTCTTTGGCAACAGAAAACGACTTCGTCAGCACTAAATATTATTATTAAAATAAGAATGAATGCCGTTGAGAAAATAAACTCGAGGAAACACCCACTAAATTCGGATAGGATCGAACTCCCTGTGAAATAATTATAATTTAAATAACTGTTCCACGAAAAATGCACGTCTTGAACTAAACTCTAGAGCCTGCGATAAGACGCTAGGCTGCCTACTGGAGTAAGGAACTGACATACTCCCGGAGAGATCACAAAGGCTACACCCTCCGGCCTGCCCAAGGCCCTCGGGGGCGGCGTCTGGCCAACCCCACCTCCCCCGGAGGAACCACCTTCGCCCGCCACGGCCGCCGGNCCCACCCCCCCCCCCCCGGGAGAACCCCCCTCCCCCCGCCACGGCCGCCGGGGGAGCGCTCCTCTAGCCCGCCACTCGCCCCTCCCTCTTACCACACCTACCTGGCACCTCCCCAACCCTTCTCCTCCGGGCATCTCCCCACACTAGGAAGACGGGGAGACGGAGACACACACACACACACACACACACACATACACAGTCACACACACCCTACCAGAAACGCCAGCTCCTTCTGCAGCTTCCCGCACCGGTGAAGACGCTTGGATCCCGGGCTCTGGCAGGGCGGCGGCGCAGGGTGCTTGACAGACACACTGTCCCGCAGAGGCGCGCGAGCCGGGAGTCCCGAGAGCCCGCGCAGCCGCAGAAGGCAGCGGCGCGGAGGTCGGAGCCCTGCTGCACTTCCGCCCTCCGGTATCCTGCCACTACAACCCGCAGCGCCCCGGGGCCTTGGAAGCCCTCAGCAAGTCCAGTCACCCTCGGCGCCCGGAGATGACGTCACGGGAACCCACGTGGCCCGCACTCCACCCTCCGCTTTCCGCCCAACCCCGCGAGGAGGCCCGAGCCTCTCCTGAGCATGCGCAAATAGAGCGGAGCGGATCAATAGAGGGTCAAACCGCTGGCAAGTTTACAGCCTAATACCCCTTTCAGGGGAGTCTCGCGCCTTTGGCATAGTCATTCGCGTTCGGAGAGGCTAATGTAAGTTCTCTAAGAGTAGAGAGTTTTAAAAATACTGAGACGCTGCCCTACAGAACTTGACCGCAGCCTCTCTTTCCTGGCTTCGCAGAATAATATTAATAAAATGGTTTTCAAAGTGTTTTCTCATTTGATCTTCTCAACTTTGTCAGACCCACAGCAGGGATTTATAGCCGTTTTTAAAAGAAGACTACACTTGAGTAGTGAAGCCCTCTCATCCAACCAATAGGGCATAAGTGTATCTTTATGTTCGTGAAAATAAGAGCAATTTAAAAACTAACTCCTAAAGAGTATTTAATTTGATCTATCCATAAGTCTTAATTGGGCATTTAACATCTAATCATGCATGCCATACAGCATAATTCTATTCATCCTAGTTAAATACTGTGCTGAGACTCAAAATAGTTTCCTGATCGTTGGAAAATTTAGAGAAATCATAGTAGTAGCTACAGGATTCTCTTAAAAAGACGAATCTTCTTGGAGATCGACTAGTCCAATGATGCTCAAATGATGAGTCACAACCCATTGGTGGGTCATCAAATCGACTTAGTGGATAACTGCCATTTTTTTAATGAAATAAAGTACAATATATTGGTGTCCTTCACATATGTTAAAGGGTAAATATTGTTTGTTGAGATTTTTACTTCAGAATGTATGTAGATAGGAATGTGAAATGCATGTCTTGGTATGGATAGCAGTCCAAAAAGTTTGAAAGCCATAGTCTGGTCCACTCCTCCTACTTAATGCAGAAATCCCCTCTACAGTATCCCCAATAGATGGCATTAGCCTCTGTAAAAAAGCTCTTGGACTTAAGAGCTCCACTGTGTGAACCAGCCTAACTTCCTCTTGGATGAACTGGTCATGATGACCACTCTGACCGGAAGCCTTCTTGAGCACATTCTCCACACATACATTCTTTTTGTTTAACCAGATTATACTCTGTAGCCTCTTGGGTTATAAAAGCAGGTCTTACAAGAGGTGGGGTCTTGCAGCCACCCAAGACACGCTTCTGTCAGTAAGTCCCCTTAATAAATCATTTCTCATCAAGCTGGAATTATGGCCTTTTTCTTTGGGCTTATGATTCCTTCAGCCTTCGAAGGTCATCTGCCTATACTTCTCTTTCACAGAACACCAGCCTTCCCAATAATAGCCAGAACTGTGTGGAATTTCCTTGGAAATATATCCAAAATATTAGGTGGATTTATGAGTAGATAGAGGAATGGGTAGCTGGATAAATATTTGATAACGCATAGAATGTTAATAATAGAATCTAGGTGGTAAGTATACAGGTATTTGCTGTAAGATTCTTTCAACTTTGCTATGTGTTTGAAAAACAGAATAATAATAATAAAATGTTGGGGGGAAACTATGGAAAACCTAATAGGAAAAAAAGTTATTACTTTGGGCTAAAATCCAGCTTCCTGTGACTTTTAAGAATTGACCCTATTTTCTTCCTTTCTCCCCCTGTCCTTTCCCAACCTTGTGACTACAACCTACAATAGAAATATCTAACCCCTGTTCTAATAGACAGCACTTCAGATACGAAAAAATAGCTCTCATGCCCCATAACTCACTTGAGGCTAACAACCTCTCTCCCCAATTTCCCTCACTTCTGGTTTCTAGCTTCAGTCTGAACATACTCATGTGTGCTCTCATCCTATTAAATTCCGTCCACACTCTTTACTTAAACTATTAGGATACTCTCCTAACTGGTCTCCCTGGCTCCAGCCTTGCTCTGTCCCTATTTGACTTTAATTTCAACCAGAGTGGATTATAGTTATCCCCACTTATCCACAGGGGATACATTCCAAGACTCCCCACTGTGGAAGCCTGAAACCACAAATAGTACCAAACCCCTATATGTACTATGTTTTTTCCTACACACACACAGCTGTGATAAAGTTTCATGTATAAATTAGGCATAGTAAGAGATTAACAACAATAACTAATAATAAAATAGAACAATTATAACAATATACTATAATAAAAGTTTCATGAATGTGGTCTCTCTCCAAATATTGTAGTGTACTCACCCATCTGGTAAGGATGTAAAAAGACAAAATGCCCACATGATGCGATGAAGTGAGGTGAATGACACAGGCAATGTGATGTAATATTAGGATATGGTGACCTTCTTCTGACAGTATATCAGAAGGAGAACCATCTGCTTCTGGACTTCAACTGACTGCTGGTAACTGAAACTGCGGAAAGTGATACCACGGATAAGGGAGCGATACCATGCCATATTACACACTCTAACCATATTAACTCTAGCCATATTAACACACTTCATGTTAGACTTAGAACCTTTTAGCGATTCCTTCTGGGCAAATTCCTAGTTTCTTTGCGTGATCAATTGGTTCCTTCCCTCTTTTCCCAGTATTCCCTGTTTTGCACTTCAAACTCTAATGGTGCCAAACAAAATTGCGGTTCTGGGCACTGAGGCTATGTCATGCTTCTGTGTTCTCGATCCCTCTGTCCTGCTGCCTGAAATGCTACCCTTCACTAGACCCTTCTTCCCTAAAATGTTATCCCCCACATCCCTTCTTCCCCATTTGGCCTACACCTTCATTACCCAAGACTTAGTTCTGGTGTTAGAAAGTTTTCCCTGATCCACCCAGGTGGGTCAGGTGCTCCTCATGGTGTCCTCAATCTTTTTTTGAATCCTCGGTGTCAACACAATGCCAGGAATTTAATACACGTTTGTTGAAATAAACTAAGCTGAAATGAGTTTTCTTCCATGACTTTTATCACTCTCACCTTAGGAACTAAATTCTTTCCTCGTGCTTGGAGTTTAAGCAGAGAGCAGTGATTTCCATTATTACTTTATCAATTTCAAGATTAACAGCAAGGAAAGTTGAAAGTGAGCAAGGTAAACAGAAAGGATCTCTAACACTCCTGCATCCTGTCTCTGGGCCAGTTTGCTGATCTGTGTGGTAACAGTTTTCACAAAACAATTTGGATTTCAGGTATATGATGATTGTGGGCCCACACTGCCACATGGCAACCATGATCTGGAGTGGGCAGCAGCTGCCCCCTTTTAGGCTAGGCATGGCTTCCCTTCTTCGTCATTGCCCCCACACTCTCACTGATTTGGACATTAGGTTACCCACCTGCACACAAGAGCCATCGGAGCTTAACACGCCGGTATAGCTCTTCATATTTCTAAGCTCTTCATGTTTCTACTGCCTACCTCACTTTTTTGCATGTAGATATTAGTTTTGTTGAATAAAAGACGAACCAGTCCAAAATGTGTTATGCTGAAGAATTTAGCACACATTTAATTGTGATTATGATCATATTGATGATTTTTAAGATTTTACTTTTAAGTAATTCTAAGGACACATGCTTGAAAGTTGGAAGATATATATACATATATTTGCAAATGTGTGTATATATGCATATATGTGAATGTATGTGTATATATATATTTTTTCCTCTCATGCAGTGAGAGAACATTTGGAGGATCTACATATTATTTCAAGACTTTCAGTGATCAACAATCATAGGAATTCCATTTGTATCTACTTAGCTGGCATTCTAAAAATCTATCTAGGAGCTGGATAGATAGATTCTTTTATTTTTAACAACCGCCTTTCATGCACTGTGTCAAGTCTCCATTCATTCAACTATTTCTTAAGCTTGCATAGTTATGTGCTTGGTAAAATGGAGATTACTCTTAAGCAACATCAAAGGAACCCCCAAATTTAAATACATGCATGAATATGTATTTTAAGATCATAATTTGGGACAGTTTTCTATGACTTCCATGTCAAATTTAAGTACCATATATAATTCTCTCACCACTACAGATAAGATGTAGGTTTCTATTGAAAATACTGTACTGGGGCGCCTGGGTGGCTCAGTTGATTAAGCGATTGTCTTCAGCTCAGGTCATGATCTCGGTCAGGGTCCTGGAATCGAGTCCTGCATCCGGCTCCCTGCTAAGTGGGGAGCCCGCCTCTCCTTCTTCCACTCTCCATGCTTGTGCTTTCTCTCTTTCTCTCTCTCTGACAAATAAATAAACAAAATCTTAAAAAAGAAAAGAAAATTCTGTGTTATAAGACTGTGTGGTTCTTGTTACTCAGAACACTCTACCTACTTCTCTACACAGATGGATTCTGTAGGAGTGAATTAAAGCAATATGCCAAATATTCTTTGGAGAATATGTCTATAAATAATATATACATATATATAAATAATTCTTATATATTTGTGTTCTAATTTTTCATCCCATAAACTAATATTATTCCTTAAAAAACCTCTAAATTAGATTCCTTGGCTTTTCCCATATGAACTTTTTTTTAAGGATGTATTTATTTATTTATTTATTTATTTGAGAGAGAGAGAGAGAGAGAGGCAGGGAGAGACAGAGGGAGACAGAGAGAGAAACTCCGAGCAGATTCCATGTGGAGCATGGAGCCCCACATGGTGTTTGAGCTCAAGACTCTGAGATCACAACCTGAGCCAAAACCAAGAGTTGATGGCTTAGGTGACTGCGCCAAGTAGGCGCTGCCACCCCCCCCCATGAAACTTTTTGTGTAAAAAGCTCTTATTAATAACTGGGACAAATAAATCAAGTGTTTTTTTTAATCTGATTTTTCAATGAGTACAGAAGGAAAAATAGTCTGGGAAGTGTATAACTTAAGGGAGAGTAAAAAAAAAAAAAAGGCACAACCCGATTCTTGAAACAGCAAAATAAATCCTTGCAATAACACGTTATTGTCACCAGGTGTCACAATCAACCTGATATGAAGCTCCAAGGCCCATCATGGGCATCCTCAGGGACGTTACAGTGTTTCCCAATAGGAAACCTCTGGTTAGCTTAAGGGATCTTGCAAAATCCTAAAAACATTCTCACAGCAAACTTATTTTCATCTGAAAAAAAAACTCACCTTCTAAACTTTGTCAGTACTAAACGAAATCTCTTTCACATCTGTTTCCTCTCCTTCATATTCTATTTGTTCTTGGGTCATAAGCTAGTGTAGAATAGCACAGTCACAGACATAAGGTCTTGGATCCCACATCCTACATCTATTGCCTGTGTGGCCACAGACAAAATTCTTTAACCAGTACTGGCTGTATAATTTGTGATGTCCGGTGCAAAATGAAAATGAGGGCCCCTTGTTTAAAAAAAGAAATCACAAGATAGCAAGAGCAGATGGTTAAACCAAGGGATGTGCACTTGCAGAGGTCACACGCCCAAGAACCTGACTCTTATGTAACTTCTCCAAGCTTCCACTTCTCCATTTTCCTTGCAGTGAAATGAGGATAATAATAGCATCCACCTCATAGATTCACTGTGAAAATTAAGTAGGATGATGCACATAAAACATTTACTACAGTGCTTGGCACATAGTGAGCTCTCAATAGATGGAAGCTGTTGTTTTATGTCCTTCGTTGGACTTCATACCTCCCTTTCCCCTTGGCCAACCCATTTTATAAGCTCGTGGCGGAACCATCTGATCTAGCACCATTCTAATTATGCCTCTGCCTGTTTTTTGTTTTTTGAGTTTTTTTTTTTTTTACAAAAAACAAATCCTTGCTGTTGACAGATTTTTCTCAGTCTAACCCTAATCTGACTTTCATCACCTGTCTGAATCCCTGGTCTCTCTCTGACCTATCTGTGCCTTTGCTTACCCAACTTTAAAGAGCAGGCAATGTATCTTTTTTAATTAATTGGCTTTATTTTTTGGAGGAGCTTTAGGTTCACAACAAAATGGAGCAGGAAGTCCAGAGAGTTCCTATATATATGTATATATCCCCTGTCTACACACACACACACACACACACACACACACACACACAACCTCTTCCTTATTGATAGATAGCCTGCACTCCAATGATACATTTATTATAATTGATGAACCTACATTGACATGTCTTTATCACCTGAAGTCCATAGTTCACATCATTATGGTGTGCACTTTTGGTGTTGTTTATCCTATAGTTTTGGCCAAATTTATAATGACATGTGTCCACCATTGCAGTATCATATAGAGTGGTTTCACTGCTCTAAAAATCCTCTGTGCTCCTCCTATTCATCCCTCCTGCCTCCCAATCCCTGATACCCACTGATTCTTTGCTCTCCATAATTTTTCCTTTTCCAGAATGTCATACAGTTGAAATCATAAAGCATGTATCCTTTTCAGATTGTCTTCTTTCACTTAATAATACACAGTTAAGTTTCCTTTGAGTCTTTTCAGGTGCAGTGTTTTTTAAAATAAAATTTTAAAATGTAAGCCTCATTTAACTGCGCAGAGCAGAATATTCAGATGATTTCTCCTTTTTACTTTAACATGTAATTAAAATTTGATACAGATATATCAACAACTTTTGTTCTGGGGACCTTACTGTGGGATCACTTGTCCACATACATTAATTGTCAGAATCACCATCCCAGAATGGTATGTTCCTAAATACTCTCTAAATTTTAGAGACAAACAGTATGGTTTAAAATACCTAAGGTTTTTTTTTTTATCTTAATGAAGGAATTCAGGTTTATTTCAAAAAAAATGTTTCTTGTGGATTAAGTGCTGAATTTCTTTTTGAAAAGCCCATTTTATAGTCAATACCTTTTTTTTTCAAGATTTTGTTTATTTATTTATTTATTTGACAAAAAGAGAGCATAAGCAGGGGGAGCAGCAGGCAGAGGGAGAGGGAGAAGAGGGAGAAAGGAGATGTGGGGCTTGATTCCAGGACCCTGAGGTCATGACCTCAACCAAAGGCAGACACTTAACCAACTGGGTCACCCAGGCTCCCCTTATTATCATTACCTTTTGGCATTCACCTCCCAGATCTGATGGCACAGCCAGTCCATACCTTCCTCCTTTATCTTTCTCCATTACCTTTCTCTGTTGGCCATATCACTACCACACACATGTCATGGTTTACTTTTCATGTTTTTCCAAATACAACAATGGCAACATTCTCTATCCATCAGAGTTTCTAAGATCCACCTATTACCATGGTATTTAAAGACTGGCATGGTTTAAAAGCCTCAAAGAGAAGGGAAAAACATAGGTATTTCAGGAAAGGAATAAAGAATTATCAAAAGCAGGGACAAACCAATCATGTCATGCTGGGGTGTTGTGAGCCTGTTTTACTCTGCAAATGTAAGATACTATACGTCAGGAAGTTAGAAACATCAGCATATAGCCACTATTTGGTGAGTTAGTTGAGACAAATTGAGCAAACCCAAATTGTGCAAATTGAGCACAGTTCTATAACACTTTTCTAATATTCTAACCAGAGTCTCGAGTCTCATATAATTTGGGAGGGACTCTTTAGAAAGGACACATACTCACAAATAATTTTCAGATACCAAATCATATGACTTCTGAAAGGGCTCATGCAAAGGTAAGGCTCTGAAAGTCTAGCTTCTCAGTAAATTATCTCTGTGTCTAACCACTGAGAGACTGAAGTTCAGAAGTAGCCTTCGAGGAGGTTAACACTTCACCTGTCTCAGGTATCCAAGACTGCTTCTGGCCCATGATCTAAACCTCTCCCGGAAAAAACTGTTCATCTTAGTTGGATTGCCATTAGAGCAAAGGGCAAAGTTAAAGGGGAATCCTTCATGTTCTGCCTGCCACACATTTCCATGTACCCTTTGATGCATCCTTATTCTATTCACTGCCTTATCCTAGGCAGATTTTCTAACATTATCCTCAACCACTAACCAACCATAACATGGAAATTTCTATATCCCTGAAAGATGAAAGACAGATTCAAATGAAGTATCATTTTCTCTCCCCCTCTAACCCTTTCCCAGCAATTTATAGAATGATTAGTGTTCTCACAGAACAAAGTGTTCATTCATTTAGTAGGATTTTATGTGCACAGCTGTGCAAGGTACTCAGGATACTGAGACACATCAGAAATAATTTCTTCCCTCAAAGAACTCCCATTCCAGTGTGGCTGGGAACTGAAAGTAAACAAATGGCTACAACAAGTTCCTAAGAGGCTGTAATAGAACTATTTGCAATTGTCAATGGAACCTAGCTTCAAGAACAAACCAGTAACAAGGTATAAAAGAAATCTTGGAGGATAGGCAGGATACAACAGGGAAACAAGGAGGGAAAGGACTTTGAAATCAGGGGCTCTTAACTAAGAGGTCCAAAATTCAAATTCAGCGGTTTGAAGAATTTGTACAGGAAAATAATTACATTTTAATTTTCACTAACCTCCTCCCTTTGAAATTCAGAATTGCCTTCAATTATAAATACAGGCCACAAACTGGACTAGTATTAGCAATACTTGCAACTTATCACCAATGGAAACATAGATATAGTCAACTGATATTGCAGTTGACTCCCATTCTTAAAATATTATTCACATGTATCACTACTTTGAAATTACCATAGGTATTAGAACCACTGTAAGACTCTATTATTTATTGAATTAATAAAGAAACATACTATAACACAAACTTGTTTTTTGGGTATTTGGATAATTTTACATGAATATAATCAGGTCTCTTGGTAATAATACATGTGTTTGTGTATTTAAATACACTTTGTCTGAGAAAGATTCCATAGACTTCACCAGACTAAAGGATCTACTACAAAAATAAGAATAAATAAATAAGATTAAGAACCCATGTTCTAAGCACAGGAAACATAATATGCAGCAAGTGTAAATGATGAGGACTTGTTCAAGAATTCTATCACCAGTGCTGTCTTTTCTTCCTCCCAACTCTAAATTCTTTCCATTTCTCTGTTCTTACTTGCTTACTGACACTACCCTGGCTTGGGGCCCCCCATCTGGCCTTCCTTCAATCCATTTCCCACACTTCTGCCAGAATGTTCTATATCAAATACTACAGAGAAGGAAAAATTCTTCCTCTACCCTTCCAGATCTTCCAGCCGGGCTAACATTTACATGAGGAAAATTAACAGAAGAAAAAAAAAACCAATGTCTTATTATACGTGCATCAAGACCTAAAGAAATGACCAAGCAGGCAATTTTTACATTTTTTAGACAGAGACAACAAACTCAAGAGGAACTGACAGGATCAAGAAAATGGGTGTTTGGGAGCTTAAATTAATAGGAATTCTAACTAGAGTTCGGGTTGAAGTTGTAGATTAGCAAAAAAGTAACAAGGTTTGTTTTTGTAGATTTCTCCACTTTAAAGCTCCTATCTCTGGTGGTAAAGGCATCTTTTTACTTCTTAATGCAGAGAGCATATGTTTTATGTGGAAGATTTCCTGCTTTCAGTGGGGTGGGGTGGGCAGAGGAGGGTCTGAGTGTCCTTGCACTGGTTGCCTCCCGAGTAACTTCAATTCAAAATAATCAACATGCTGTTGTGGTACGTTTGGGGTGGCCTGCCCTTGGCCCCTACCATGTTAATATTGTGCCTGTGCTATTGACATTGAAGGGGATAAAAAGAGCCCGATCTGCTTGACCTTTATCTTGTGTCTTTCTACAGTCCCCAAGGTACCTCTGTGGAACCAGTGGGATTCCTGGGACAGATCTGAAAAACCCTGGCCTGAAAGAGCACAGGTGGCTTTCGTCATCTTCGATGGTGGTTCAATACCTCTCCATCTTCATCTCCTGCCATGAGTTCCTGGGCTCTGTCCTCCAGCCTCCCTGAAACACTTTTTACTCTTCAAAAATGTCCTGCCCTCTTTTGTCTCTGGGACTACCAGCAAGCTATTTCCTCTGCCTGGAACCCTACTTGCCACTCCTTTTTCCTAGTTAATTCTGACATATTTGCTAGGTGTCTCTTCTTCTGGAAAGTTCTCTCTATTTGCCCGGGAATGGCCAGAGTACACACCCTATGTGCTACCCCAACATTCTGTATTTACCTCCATTTCATCATTAAATGTTAATAGGCCTTTCAGTGGTCTATGTTTCACAAGGTACTTCATTCGCTTCTCTGCTTGGCACTGAGCCTTTACTTGCTGTTCAAATCCCCACATAGTGTCTGACAGGGAGTGGGCCTTCAGAGGCCCACTATTTACTGGTGAGGTGAATACGTGAATGAAGCCAAAATTGTCATGGGAGGTCTATCAGGAGAAGCCTTGGAAACCAAGATGAGGAATTTGGATTTTATCCTCTGGACCAGGATTTTTGAAATTGTAAGTTACGATCTATTAGTAGATTATGAGGTCGATTTAGTGGTCTGCAGTACTTGTTTTGTGTGGAATAGATTTTATAGAACAGAAGACAATAGTGTAGTGTAGAAGATATCATAGTGCATCACAGTAGCAAGGGTAAATTTTTCTCATAAAACTTCTACTTCAGATATGCATATTATGCATATACATGCCTCTCCTATATAAGTATGTGTGCATTCTGTTGTAATGTAGAATTTCTTTCTTCCCGTGGGTCACCTTAGGAGGATTCTCAAGCTGCTGCTGTCCCCTCAGGGGAGCAATTGAAGAGTCTCAATTAAGGACGTGATACTATCAGAGTTGTGGTTTTTGAGGCTTCCTCAGACCACAACATGAAGGGTATTTTGACAGAGATGCCTCAGGAGACAAGGGAGCAAATGAAAAGTTACTACAGTCAACTGAGAAATGATAAGAAAGGTAGCGGCAGTGGGATGGGAAGGAGAAATAGTTACTGATTAGTTGGAGAGTGTAGTGTGTATGGGGGGGGGCTGGGGTTTTAGTTAATGTTCACGCCAAGGTGGCATATAAAATGGAGCTTGCCTGTGAAGAATCCTTGTGGAAATTTCTGGTGACATCTAAAGAGATCTAGAGTTTGAGAGAAAAGTCCAGACTGAAGGCATTTTCTTAGGGAATCTTTTATCACTTGTGTTAGTCTGGATCCTCCCAGAAGCAGATACCAAAATTGTGTTAAACTTACAAAGATGTTATTAGGAGAAATCCTTGTGATAGAAAATGGGGAGGGGCAGTGGGTGGGAGAGCCATCAGGCAGCTAGTGGAGCCTAAGGAAAGTGCAGCAAGGAATGTTGAAGAATCCTCAAGCCAAAGTCATCTGTCAGAGGAGCAGGTGTCTCCCAGGATTAGGAAGGCCATAGACTCTGGCCACACTCTTTCACTGTCCTTGGCCACAAGCAGCATGTGGGAAACGTGAATTTCAGAGTCCACCCTGGGCCCTTGGTCAACTACTTTCCCTCACACCTAAAGGTTTTGAGGGTGGTTCCTTTTCAGAAGAAAGGTGGTTTCTTCTGGCCACTAAACTTTAGTGAACAAATACTGTCATTTAATGCATATATATCAGTGTAAATACAAGTCCAATTTTGTAAACCGCCCTTCTCAATCAAGAAGTTCTGAGGGCGCCTGCATGGCTCAGTTGGTTAAGCATCCAATTCTTGGTTTCCACTCAGGTCATGATTTCATGGGTAATGAGATTGAGCCCTGAGTTGGCTCTGCGTTCAGCAGGGAGTCTGCTTGAGTGTTTCTCTCTCTCCCTCTGCCTACTCGTGTACACACACTCTTTCTCAAATAAATAAATAAATCTTTATAAAGAAAGAAGAAGAAGTTCTGAAGGGCAGTCTGTAGCTTTGCTTCTCCTGATGATGATTTCAGACCCCTCCTCCTCCCTTTTAGATTTCTCTTTCATTCCTGGCATGCATTTCCTGGATGTTTAGGAATTAACAGTTAAAACTATTCATTATGAATTCCTCTTTCCTTGCTTTTTGTTGACATTGTTTTTTGAGCTAATGCTTTCTCCTCCTCTCATCTTTGGGCAACTCTCTTCTGCTACTACTCCTTGCCGGTGTATTACTAGACTAAGTCAAATTCCTATCTGTCCCTCTGCATTTCAGCATAATCTTTTCCTCTGGGTATGGAGTCGCAGTGGGAAGAAGGGATGATTAAGGAGAGGCACAGCATGATGTTCAGAATCCGAGGCCACTTGAAACCCTAACCCCTAGCACCTGAGAATGTAACATTATTGGAGATAAGGTCTTTTAAGGAATGATTAAGTTAAAATGAGTTCTTTAGGGTGAGCTTTAATCCACTATGATATCCTTTTTAGTAGAGATTAGGAAATAGACACACAGATGACATGTGAGGACACAGTGAGAAGGCAGCTATGAGAGGCTTTAGATGGAACTGACCTGTTGATGCCTTGATCTTGAAAGAAAACAACAAATGAAAAAACAAAAACTAGAATCCCAGCTCTACCACCCATTAGCTGTGTAACGAAAGACGTATTATTTAATTTTCCCAAGCTTCATTCCTCTTACCTGTAAAATAAGAATAACAATAAGGATAACAAATAATCCTACCCTATGGGATTGCTCTAAGTAGTAAGTGGGATATAGATATCATACATATAACACAGCACAGTGCCTGCATATGGTAAGCACTCAATAAAGGTTAACTGTAATGATTATTATTAATAATATCATTGCTTTTACCCCCCTGCTATTAAAGTCTCTCACCTGATTTTTTTTTAAATGTTTTTTATTTTTTAAGTAATCTCTACACCCAATGTGGGACTCTGACTCATAACTTTGAGATCAAGAGTCGCATGCTCCACGCACTGAGCCAGACGTGTGCCCCTCTCTCACCTGTTTTCATGTCAATTTATTAATTAGTTAAAGCTTTCCTAAAATAGTTCCTATTCACCAAATCTCACATAGAATAGCTACCATGTTTTGGGCAACCATTTAGGGTACATTTATAGTCTGTGTAATTTTCAGATGGCAGAAAACTCAACGAAGACAGAGATGTATTGTTGTTGTTTTTTTTTTTAAGATTTTATTTATTTATTTGACANTTATAGTCTGTGTAATTTTCAGATGGCAGAAAACTCAACGAAGACAGAGATGTATTGTTGTTTTTTTTTTTTTAAGATTTTATTTATTTATTTGACAACAGAGAGAGAGCTTACAAGGAGGCAGAGAGGCAGGCAGAGAGAGGGGAGAGGAGGAAGCAGGCTCCCTGCTGAGCAGAGAGCCCGATGCGGGCCTCGATCCCAGGACGCTGAGATCATGACCTGAGCCGAAAGCAGAGGCTTTAACCCACTGAGCCACCCAGGCGCCCGAGATGTATTGTTTTTCACGTTAGAAACCTAGAGGTAAGTAGCTAGAGCTGGAGTAGTGGTCCATGATGGCATCATTGTCCCAGGATGCTTCCATCCTCCTGCCCTACCATCCTTTGGACCATAAGATGGACTGGGCTTCTTTGGCATAATATCCATGTCCCAGGAGATGAACAGGATGGAATCCTGAGGCCTTTTCCTCTTAAAGGTTTACTATTTTACTTAAGAAGGCCAACCCCCCGCCCAGGGGCATCCACTTATATCCCACTGGCCAAATGGTGTCAAATGGGTACTCCCAGCTGGAAGACAGACTGAAATATCAAGTATTTTTAGTTGGGTACATTTCTCACCTCAGATATAATCAAGTTAATGTTTTAAAGAAGGGGAAATGGATATTGGGATGGACAACTAGCCATGTCTGCTACATGACCTCATTTAATTCTACTTTTTTAAAAAAAGATTTTTTATTTATTTAGTTAGTTAGTTAGTGTGAGGAGGAGGAGCAAAGGAGGAAGGAGAAAGAGAATCTCAAGCAGACTCTGCACTGAGTGCACAGTCCAGCATGGGGCTTGATCTCATGAGCCTGAGATCATGACCTGAGTTGAACTTGAGTCAGATGTTCAACTGACTGAACCACCCAGGTGCCCCGTCATTAATTCTACTTTTTGTAATGACAGTCTGGGGTGCATGGCTGGCTCAGTCAGAGGAGCATGTGACTCTTGATCTTGGGATCATGAGTTCGAGTCCCATGTTCGGGGCAGAGATTACTTAAAAATAAAAATCCTAAAAAAATGACCATCTGTTTCACATCTTATACTATGGGCTTGAATCTAGAATTCAATAATTTCAGTAATGGGTACATTATAGACAATGTTAATTCAGTAGGAGGAAAATCAATGACACTGACCTTTGCATTGAATTGACTAATCCATTTAGTCAGAACAATTAGCTCACATTGATATGGATTTCTCTGGATACTAAATATAAAAACTCCTGGGCTAGCTTGTCTCATGTATAAGTGACCCACACTATCAAGTTAAGCAGTGTTTAAATCTGGTTGCTTAAACATTTAAGCTACTTTTATTATGCTATTACTATAGTGTATAAAATTATAATCTAGGGAAACAAACCTACCCAGCCCATTGCTTATGTATTATCTACACTTCACTCACCTACCTCAAATCCTTTTTCAGAACACGGCAAATATAAATTAAAAATCCAGAAATGTATAGTTCATACAAGTTAGTAAGCATTACCAATGGGAAGAATTATTATTTTCATTTCTTCATATAATAATTATGTCCTCTCTTACAATGTCCTCACTCATCTGGAAGAATTATGTAATGATCTCAATTTACTGTGGAAGGGCAGTGCTTAACCTTTGTGGTATGTAGATCTATCATATCTTGGCTGCAGGATGGGACCTCATCCAAACAATCTGAATGTTTCAATAAATAAGGTATAGGTGTTGTCCTGACTAGTTATTTAGGCCATGCCAGGAAGAAAGGAGGAGTAATGGTGGACTGAGGTGCAGCCAAGGAATAGGGCAATATAAAATGTATTCATTTTATTCATTGTATTAGTAAGCTAATGATAAAATAATAATTAAAAACTTATATCAGAACACTACTCCTTTATTTTGTCCTTAAATCGTTGAATATTTATTAATTTTCTGCATTAAACTAGGTGTTAAACTCCTGAAAAATATTTTGATTCCCACATAGCACTTAACAGTGCCCTAAGCCAAGCTTATAGATTGACTGAGGATGCATATATTAAGAAATCCCAGTGTTAACTCCCAATTTCCAATAATTCTCTTTTTAGTCAAAGTGAATAATTTGAATTAAGGCCATTAGCTTAAAGGTATAACTATAAAGTTGGGTGATCTTCTTAAACAAACATGATGGAATATAAAATATGTTGTCCTTCCTCAAAGGTAAAACTCTGGAAAGCAGCATACTTGTTGAAGAATAATGAAATTCCTCAGAGCATCAACAAAACTCTTTTGCAATTGCCTTTAAACCCAGTTAAAGAAATACACAAGAAAACACTTCACATTATCTTATAAATACAGCTAATTTTTACACCCACCTCCCCCCCAAAAACTCCCAAAAAAACCCAAACTATTTGGATCATCTACTTTATTCACCATTTTTTGGTTTTAGATAACTCTCGTCTGTGTTTTAAAAAACCTGTCTTTTAAGAATAAATTTGCTGTCATCAAAAGCATTGAAATATACATGACATGATCATTCTAATACATTAAAACTCCATATTGAGAAATTCTTAACTATACTCAGGCTTTATTTATGTAGTGAGAACTGTCTACAATTAACTAACAAACTACACTCTCTAGGCATTCTTAATTTTGTTCAAGGATTAATATTAATAATATACTAATGAAGGGGAGAATTTTCAGCATGTGTCTCTTAGGACTCAAAGTTGGCCAATGGCAGTGACGTTTGTAATAATAGCATTACCAGACACCATAGAGGTTTGATTGAATGTAGACTAAAGAATAAATTTTGTGACTACAAGCGAACATCCAAGTACAAAGACATGTGTTGAATACAGATATATAATTAGCTCAAAGCAACGTATTTGGCTTTAGATTGTGCAATGGAAATATTGGTCCACTCCTAGTGTTCAAAGCTTCCTTGATAAAATATAAAAAGTTTAAAGGCAATTGCAAAAGAGTGTTTTTGATGCTCTGAGTAATTACACAATTGTTCGAGAAGTGTGCTGCCTTCTGGAGTTTCAACTTTGAGGAAGGACAATGTATTTTATATTCCATGTTTTAAGGATTGTTAGCTTATATATTTCTAAAACAGACTAGGTTTTAGCAGTTAACTAATTAATTCATTGTTTCCTACAACTTGAGGCTGACTTCATGAAAGAGTGTAATAAAGGGGGATCTGACCCTCTGGCCAATCTCTGGCTTCTGCTGCTTTTTTAGTTCTGCAACTTTTGGTAGAGAGGGTTTTGGAAATCAGGAAGACCAGAGCAGAACCAGGGTCTAGCTAGAGCTACCACTGTGTCAGAACTCTAAATAAAACCATAATGCAGATAATCATTTTCTCTGTGAAACTTGATGGTAAGTTACATGGGAATGATCAGGGTCTGACATCAGGCAGCCACCAACTTCCAAATTTTATCCTAGGATATTTCTAGATACAAGTGATTAATGGAGTCCTCAACTGCGAAGTAAAGTTAAAACTCAGACTAAATAAGTATTTACGACCATATCAATGAACAAAAGATGTACTTGCTTTAATCTTGTGTAAAAAGAATGAAATATTTGTCATAACATTTACCTTGCAATCCATTTACCAGATTCTTAGTAATTTTTAAAGGTTCACGTTAATTTCCTCTTGTTGTCACAGCTCTATGGTCATTTCATTGTGTAACAAAATGGGAAATACAATGCTGAACAAATGGAGTACCACAAATTAATAATGGCATGCTGAGTACTTGAATCATGAGATTTAGAGTCAGAGAGAACTTGGGTGGGATCCAAGCTCTGCTGCCCACTATGTAACCCTGCCTAAATGACTCAATTGCACTTAGCCTCATTTTTTCTTCCCGCCAAAATAAGAATGGTAAATATGAATATCTAAAAAAGTAGTTAGGAAGATTAAATAGTATGCATAAAAGGGACATAAGAGGATTTTTAGGGCAATGGAAATATTCTACATCAAGATCATGATGGTAGTTACACAACTATGTGCAGTTGTTAAAATTCATACAACTATACACAAAAAGGTATGACTTTTACTGAATGTCAAGTATGCTTCCATAGATCTGACTTTAAAAAATAAAATAATAAAATTTTAAAATGCATGTATTCAGTACAGAGTTTGACACTTAGGAAGTGCATAGTCAATGATTGTTCTATGGGGCCATATCAAAATAATGAAAAACTAATTCTTTCATTGTTCTCACATCTTGGTGTACTGAACTGGAGATCAAATCCAATATTCCTTGTATTCCTCTTCTGCTCTCTAAGTGTCAAAGGAAAGTACAAAAGGAATGGTGAAATTGAACAATCAAATATTTTCAATTAACAAGGATCTCATACACTCCCACCAAGAGCCTTCAATGGCAGGCAGAAAAACATAAAAGAGATACAGGAGTTTCAAGGAAATTCCCCTATTTCTTTAGCTGTCCAGTAATTTTTACTGGATATGGAGCATTGTAAATTGTACTTTGTTGAGTGCTAATTTTTTTTAATTGAAGTATAGTTGATATACAATATGATATTAATTTCAGGTGTATACCATAATGATTCGACAATCATATACATTACAAAATGCTCATCATGATAAATGTAGTTACCATCTATCCTCATACAAAGTTATCACAATATTATTGACTTTATTCCCTATGCTGTACTTTTCATCCCCATGGTTTATTTATTCTATAATTTAACCCCATCACCTACTTTGCCCACCGCCCCCCCTTTCCTTTCTCCTCTGGCAACCCTCAGTTTGTTTTCTGTATTTAAATGAATCTGTTTCTGTTTTGTTTTAAAAATTCCACATATAAGTGAAATCATATAGTATTTGTCTTTCTCTGACTTAATTCACTTAGCATAATACCTTCTAGGTCCAGCCATGTTATCATGAATAGCAAGATTTCATTCCTTTTATGAGTAAGTAATAGTCCATTGTGTATATACACCACATATTCTTTATCCATTCATCTGTCAATGGAAACTTGGGTTGCTTCCATATTTTGGCCATTATGGTAAATAGTGCTCCAATAAACATACAGGTGTATACATCTTTTCAAATTAGTGTTTTCATTTTCTTCAGGTAAATACCCGAAAGCGGAATTGCTGGATTGTATGGTATTTCTATTTCTATTTTTTTAAGAAATTTCTGTATTGCTTTCTACAGTGACTATAACAATTTACACTCTCACCAATAGTACATGAGGTTCCTTTTTCTGTTGACTGTTAAATTTTGTTTTCCTCCTCCAGAGAGCTGCAGGTTGTTTTTCTGGGATGTGGCTAAGTTACTTAATGGATCAGTCTTCCTGCAAAGAGTGTTGGGCTTTGTTCTGTTAAATTACTTATGGATCAGTGTGATGTTTTTAGGCCTGTTTTTAAGTTTCTATTTTTTTGGAGTGGATTTTCAGTAGACTTTGCTTTGAGTGAGGTTAGCCCTTCTACTGAGGTGTAGCCCTTCTACCAGCTCTGTTGAATACCTGGGTACTCAATGAGGACTCATTACTCTGGTTGGTCTGAATTTGAGATCTCCCAGTATTGTGTGAACTCTGGAAATTATTCAGCTAGTTGACTGGTTGTTATTTGCTTTTTGCCCTCTTTGTGGAGTTTCATCTTATGCATGCATAGTTTGGTATTTAACAACACATTCAAGAGATTCCCTAAGCATATTTATTTTTTTTTTCTGTGTAGCAGCTTCTTCTACAATCTCTGCCCCCCAAAAACAGCCACTTTAACCTCCTTAAAATTCAGCCTCTGCCCCTCAACTAAGTAAAGCTGCTTTGTACCTCTTAGGAATACACACCTTCTGATGCCTTCCAGAAAGTGCCTCCATGCAGAAAGCAAGGGCAATTTTAATGCTTACTTCATTCGTTCTCCTCTTCTCATAGATCATAGCCCTGTGCTAACTATTGCCCCAGTATCTGTGAACAATATATATATATATATATTTTCATTTATTTTGTACTGGTTGCTAGTTGTTCATGGTGAAGTGTCAGTCCTGTTTAAGTTACTCCACTGTGGCCAGAAGCAGAATTTCCTTCATTGTTCCATTTTGAGACTTTTCTGTCTGTTTGACATTTTTCAAAATAAAACATTTTGGTCTGGGGTGGGGGAGGGAACGTAGCCAAGAATGGAGAATAGTAATAGCTGAAATTCTCAGTTGGGTAGTGTTGGTATCTAGAGATTGGCTGAGCCCCATGTCTGAAGGCCACAAGAAGAGACCCTAGGTTCAAAAGGGACCGAAAGTAAACTTAGATCCTCCAGGATCTCAATTTCTCTAGTCACTCAGTCCTTCTGGAACTGAGTGATGGGGAGAAGGCAAGAAAAATTAGTCCCTGGCCTAACTGCATCCCTGTTTTACCACATGATGAATCATCTCATAAAAACAGGTTTTTTTTTTACAAACGGTAGTGGCAGCTCCTCAGGCAAGCCCACCAAGTCAGCGCTATTAATAACACAATTACGTTCTATGGATTTGCATTGCAAATAAGGTATTTGAGCTCCATCATATGTCAAATTAACTCCTGTGGGCTAGTCTACGAAGTGGTCCTCTAAATAAATCTGTTTCTGAGACAATGTATTCCAAATTTCAAATAATTCACTTACAAAGTATAGGTAATTTGTACTTGGACACTTTAAGAATACGATTTGGCTTAAGTAGTAGTTGAAGAGAACAGATTTTAATACTCTGGTGGTATCTGATTCACTTTCTATTATCTATTGCTGCATAACAAACTGCCCCCAAAATTTAGTGGCTTAATTGAACACTATCTTTCTAATGTAGTACAATTGTACTATAAAGATGGTTGTGTTGTTAAGACCAGTTTGAGGATTCCTTGTTCCAACTACTTAAATGATTTTTAAGTAGATTTTAATTCATGTAATTCAGGTAAACACTTTGCAACTGCTTTGGGCTAAGATACACTTTCTTATTAAGTAGTTTGAATAGAATTGAATTTTTATGTGGTAGTTCAGGATTTTCCCATTGCTTCCATTCATTGTATATCTCTGAGATTAAAACAGAATGGTGTTTGCAGCTGAGTTGCAGCTTATTGACCTAATGCCAGGTCACTGTGTTTGTTTGTTGTTGTTTTTTCTCCAAAAAATATTTTTAGATAAAAACAAAACAAAACAAAAAAAACAACCTAATGGCTTAAAACAACACCATTTATTTGGCTCATGATTCTCCTGGGCAGTTGTGGTCTGGGACAACATCCATTGATCTCTGATAGACTCTCATCTGTCAGGGACCAGTTGGTGATTTGACTGGGGGCTGGCTAGTCCCAGATGGTCTCACTCAGATTTGTGATGGTTATGTATCTGTTGCCTGGGGCTGATGGGGGCTGCTTGGCCATGTATCTCTCTTTGTCTAGCAGGCTGGTCTAGGCATATTCACATGGTAGGAAGATTCCAAGAGAAGCAAGGAGGAGAGACCAGTGTGCAAGTTCTTTTCAAGTACTGCTTGCATTACTTGTGCTAATGTTTCATTTGCCAAAGTAAGTCACGGCAACCCAGATTTAGGGAGTGAGAAAATAGACTCTGCTTCTTTACAGAAAGAGTGGAGAATTGTGGGCATTTTACAGTCTACCATAATGTCAACTTAAATTCAGACAGAAAGTATAACTGCTAGAGAAAGAAAAAAAGTCACTGCAGGTTAGAGGGGTTAGCCTCTTGAGGATGAAGAGACATTGGAAATGGACCTCAGATTGCTGGATGCGGGGAGAGGAGTGCAAAGGGCATTATAAGATAAAGGACTCCACCTCTGTCTATCTATTAAAATCTTAAAGACAGAAATTACATGACCTAACCAGGGGGATACACTCTGTGCCAGATATCCTCCTACTTCTTAATGGTGGTATTACCTAAATGTTAGCATTACTCAGAGTTTTGTCCTTGCTCCTTTATCCTTATTCTATACATTTGCCTTGGGTGATCTTATTCAATTTCATGGCATCAACTCCCACCTATTCAATGACCTGTAGCTCTGACCTGTAACCTCCAGAACCATATTTTTCAATGAATTCTTAGAAATCTCTGCTTATATCGTCTCCAAACACTTTAACCTCAGTATGTTCAAAGCCAAATTTATTTTCATGACCTAGTCTTTCTTCTGTCTTGCTGTTTTAAGTTACTGGTTCCACTGCCATCCATTTACCTAACCTGGAAATACAATTTCATAGTCATCCTTGATGGCTTCTCCTTCTTCATTCACCACGATTCCTAGTGATTCCATCTCCTACATGTGTTTTGTATTCGTACCCTCCTCTCAATTCCTACCCCACTGCTTTGGCCCCACTGCTTTGGCTTGGGCTCTCATTGCTCTCCATTAACCTCTTGCAGCAACCTCTTAATTGGTCTTCCTCAAATAGTTTCACCCTACTAGTTTCTCCCTACCTACTCCATTCCATTCAGGATACACTTTATAAAACCCAAGTTTGTTTATTTCACTCCTCTACTTAAAACTGTAACCTCAGTCCCTATTGCCTACAAAGCTAATTCCTTAAAAGCATGGCTTACCAAGCGTTTAGCAATCTGGCCTCACCTGATTTTACCATCGTCATCTCCTGCTGCTCTGCCCCACCCCATCCTCCTTCTCTCCAGCCTCCCTTAGCTTCTCATTATTCCCCACCAACAACGCATGCCCTTTCACAATCCTGGGACTTGGCCCATGTTGTTTAATCTTCCTGGATTGCCAGCCCTCTCTTCTCCATCTGGCAAATTCTTATTCATCAGCACAACTCATAACTATGTCACCTCCTTGCTGATGACTTCCCGGAGCCATTCAGAGTTAGTCACTTTGAGTTCTCGTAGCCTTTTGCTCTTCCCTTTGGCAATGACCGTTTTTCATGCTTTTGGGGGCTTAGACTGTTACATGTGCTATGGGGTGTCCTATGTTTGGCAAGTTTTTAGCCACGTGAATTCCATCTCTTGGAAGTAAAACCCAGAAAACTTAGATATCCCTAGGAGCTAGGAAGATGTTAAATGACCCAGAATCTCCCAATGAGACGTGCCTTCATAAAACTCTTCTTTTAGAAGAGGGGCAGTAGGCGTGTAAATGGAGTGAGGTGGGGGCTGATCTTCTATCAAGAGTAATTAGAACAGGCTTTTGATTCTTGGGGTGACAGTAGCAGCACAGCCCTTGTGTGGCCCTTAGTACTGAAAGGTGAGAGAGGTATTGCCGGACCAGCTCCTGGGGTGGTTGGGCATGTTTGGGTTTCAGAGTCTAGCTCTCTGGCTCTGTGGAATATTCCATGAGCCCCCTATATGCTGAGATAAATTAATTTATTGTTCAAACAAGCCTAAGTAGATCTGTCTTTGCAATGACTGAAAACTAGCAAAACACCTTGGTTAGAATACTTACCAAGTTTTATTGGACAGGTTGTATATTATTTAATCAAATTGTATTGTATTTAGGTGCCTGTTTCCCTCATTAGATTCATCACAAGTGCTGTATGTTATACTTCTATGCATAGCTCTGATTTCTTCTATAATTCATCTAAAAATATATATTGAGTGCCTACTCTGTGCCATGCACTGTGCTAGTCCTTGGGGATGTAATAGAGAAAAAGACACATGTGATCTTGGCAGTTACAAAGCATCCAGTCTAAAAGATCTATTCCTGAAACATTCCTGGCATTCAATTAAGTTAGTATACCAATTTATTTGATTAATTATTTCAAATAACGAACACTTATGTCCTGAAAATATAAAAATAAATGAGAAATGTCCTTAAGTTTCTCTCGGGCTAATATGGGATACAGATGTGTAAATAAATAGCATCCATGCAATGTGAACAGTGTGATAACTGAAATATATTCCAGATACCCTGGTGGCTCAAAGGAGGGGGGGTGGCATGAGGAATTCTGTTTGGGGGAGTCGAAATGAAAGTATGACTCTCTGAACTTGTAAATATTTGAGAAAATGTACATAAAACTTCCTCTTTTTCTCTCTTCCCTCTCCCCCCTTTTTTCCTCTCTACTTCTCTTCCCCATTCCTCGCTATTCCACTTGCCCTTTAAGGGTCAATTCAAGGGCCATTTTTATAATACATCTTTACTAACTGCTCCTCTTCCTCCCTCCCAAACCCCCAGGCTGGGGTAGTAATGTTTCCAAACTCCCATAATGCTTTGTACATTCCTCTATTAATTCTCTTCCCTTTTGATGTATATCATCAATGTGTCTGTCAGTTACGCCCAACCCCTGCCAAGTCAGGGCTGGGCACATAATCAGCATACAATAAATTCAATAAATATTTCTTGAAGAAAATATAAATTAAAATTGCAATAAGAAATAAAATCATAGTGAAATAGAACTACATACATCCTCATCAGAATGGCCAAAATAAAAGGGACTGATAATATGAAGTGTTAGTGAAGATGTAGAAAAATTGGAGATTTCAAACAGCTGACACAACCATTTTGGGAAATTACTTGGCAAAATTTACTGAAGCTGAACATATGCATAATACCCAGAGATTGAAGTCTTGGGTATATATCCAAAAGAAATAAATCCTTATGTCTAAGAAGGTTCGTATCAGCTTGATTCACATAATCCCAAACTGGAAACAACCTAAATGCCCAACTACCGATTGGATAAATTAATTGTGGAATATTTATATCACAGGATAGTGCACAATATTTTTTATTCAAAACAAAAAACTGCTACATGCAACAAGATGGATGATTCCTAATATTGAGCAAAAGAAACTGGACACAAGGAAAGTACATATCGTGATTCCACTTATATGAACTTCCAGAAGAGGTAAATTGAATCTCTGGTGATAGAGGTCAGAATAATGATTATCTTTTACCAAAGGAGGGTAAGTCACTAGAAGGGGAGAGAAGAGAGACTTCTGAAGTTTGGGAAATACTCTATAGTTTTATAATGGTATATTTAAAAGTCATATACAGAAGAATTTTCTGGGACAATGTTAACTGCCCTTCATTAAGACCATTTGATACCCCAACCACATAAATGTTTAAATATATAAACATTTGAGTTATATACATATGATCTGTGAATTTGATTTACTGTATATAGTTTATAACTGGTAACAGTATAAATATTTAAAAATTAAATAACAAAAAAGTCCCTTAAATGAATGAGTGAATGAATAAATGACTTAGGTCTTTAGAGAGAAAAGAAGGTATTATAGTGTAAGAGGGACTTGTACTGCATTTAATTTTTAAGCAGCAGTGTTTGGCTCTTGAGCTCTTTATACTCTAATAATGCCCCCAAATAATTGCTCATGTACTTCCATTGCTTAAATATTAGTTGCCTTTTGCTATTTAATCACATCTGTGAGGTTAAGGAAAGAAAGTCATTAACAGTAAAGCAGATAATGAGAACCTCGTGGGACTGGCATTTAATTCACGGCGAGGGATCTATTAAGCCCTTTGGGAACTGGGGAATATGCCTAATTCCCTTCTGTTTTTTTATCCTTATGCACTTTATGAGATGCAAATACAAATTAATTATTTAGGCTCTTGAAGAGAGAGAGGAGTTGGCACGTGTGTTTACAAAAAGGAACGGAAGCCACCCAGCGTGTGACATTGCCCAAGGCACCCAAAGGCCAGAGTGGAATAATCCTAATTGCCGGGTGGCCCCGGCCACGGGATGCGCCTCTCCCATCCTTCTTCAGGCGAGGCTCCTGCGTAAGTCACTCATTCTGTCAGCCTGACACAGGCCAACAAGTGGCCAACAACTCCGCAGGCGTTGAATGGCACCTTCACCTGGGGGGCTGTTGAAATCCGACCCAGCTCTGGCTCCCAGCCCAGAGGCGGCGGCGCAGGGTCGGGAGACGCAGTTCCGAGGGCGTCCAGAAGGTGTCGCTGCCCCGCAGCCGCCGCACTTCCCCAGGCCGGGGGAGCGGGAGCGTGTCGGTTCTACCTGTGGCTCCTGGCGCGCGCGCCTCACCTGGGCTCTCACCTGGTGCGGCCCTCGCCGCGTGGAGGCGCTGCGCCGCGGCCAGGCGATCCCCGGCGCCCAGAGGGCTCGGGCTGCTGTGCTGCTCGCGTTCTGCTCTGTCCTCGTCCTCTAACCCTCCGCGGTCCCCGGCACCGGCGAAGAAGGGGCGGGGTCCGACGGCGCGCTGGGAAAGGCGGGCGAGCTGGCGCCCAGGTATGTTCTTCCACAAGGGCCGGGCGACGGAGGAGGAGGCGGACGAGAAGATGCCACTGTCGCCGCCACCTCAGGGCGACCACGCGGAGTCCAGTCCGTCCAGGACCCCCAAGAAACACACCCCTTTCCACATCTGGCGCTCCAAGAAGAAGCAGCAGGCTCCGCCGTCGGACTGCGGGGTGTTCGTCCCGCACCCGCCCCAGGCGCCCCTCTGCAAGGCCAGGTAAGCTCCTCGCCCGAGGCCTCGAGTCTCACCTCCTCTCCCCTCATCTCCTCCCAGCTCTGCGGCCCCTGAGTCCTGTCCGCCGTCCGCCGCGCTCGACCGCACTCGAAGGAGGGGAAGGGCCCAGGGTCTGTTTCTCCAGGCCGGAGTGTTAACAGGGTTCAGAGGGGCACAGACGTGGTCTCTGCGGGTCCAGGAGGACCTGGCCTCGGGTTCCTTGTGGCTTCTGGCTCAGGCCAGGCACCAGCGAGAGGAACTCGTGCCCACCCGTGTGGCTTTTACTGTGACTGGCAAAGACTTCATGCAAGAGTTCTATCTCCACTATCCTGCTAAAAAGAGCAGGAGGGTACTGAAGGATTATTGCCGTAATGAATGATAGGAACTCTACCTTGGAATTACACAGTACTTTTGACAATGGTGCCTTTATTGTGAAGATCTCCACTCTTACAGCTCTCCATTGACCTCACAGGATCCGAAAGAAGGAGGAAGTGGCAGGGATGGTTACCCCCATTTTATGGGTGGAGAACCTGAAACCCAAAGGAGAATGGCTTGTCCCCATTGGAATCAGTGTCAGAACTAGACAGCACTAGGCAGCCCCTAGTTATTCAAAATGTAATTGCCATTGTGCTTTTTAAATTTTTATCAAAACTTCGTATCATTCAATTATACCACCTGAATAGATACATTCATTAAACAATAACCAATTTGAAGTACTAATATGTTTATGTGGTCTGGAGGTATAAAATATTTTTAATGAAGGGCAGTTGGCAATATCCAGTAATTCCTGCTGTATGGTTTTTTTTTTTTAATACACCCTTATGAACTACCAGGGCCAGAATAAAATAGTGCAAAATTCGCATTTTGGATATATTTTCTTTTTATCTCTAAAAGAGTCTTGATTCTGCTATGTACTTTCATTGATTTAGTAAAATTTTATTGGGTACCTTCACTAAGCTCTGGGGTATGTAAAACAATGAGCATGGTCCCTGTAATCAAAGAATTCTTAGTTTCCTATGGAAACCAATAAGTAAAGAGTGAGATGTTAGAACAGAGGAGGGGATCCAGGAAGGCTTCCTGGAGGTGGAAGACTGAAGTAGTTTAGTCAGAAAATGGGAGTAGCAATGACTTCCAGGTTGAGAGAGCACTATGAGCATTACCAATGCTGGGAAGATCCTGGCACTTCCTGAAAAGTACAAGTGATTCAGGATGATTCAAGTATGGTTGAGGGGATGGGAGAGGAGTGCTACGAAAGAAGGTATTTTATTTTTTCTCCTATTTTTATCATCCATGGTAATAATTGGTTGTAATAGAACATACTTTTATCTATTCAAAGACTTACTGTGCTTAATCACCAATTGAAATTTCTTTCTATTTTTTTTAAAGATTTATCCATTTATTTTGGGGAGGAGAGAGCATGAGGGGGAAGGGATGGAGGGAGAGGGAGAGAAACAGACTCCCCACTGAGTGTGGAACCCACCCTCATGGGGCTCCATTCCCACTCTCAGGTCATGACCTGAGCCAAAATCTAGTCTGACCCTTAACTGACTGAGCCACCCAGGTGTCCCCAGTTGAAATTTCTTCTTAAAAATGTTACTTAATAATGACGTACCCATCATTGAAGTATTTTTCCTATTACCTCCATAAATATTTTAAACACTTCATTGATGTTTTTTTAATCCAACATACCCCCATCATTTCCTGTCTATCGAAATGTAATCATATACTGTTATAAAAAATGTATTCAAATCCAAGTACATTTTAGACTAAAACAAGAGTTTTTGGTTCTCTCAAGTGTCTTGTACTGTTGTTCAGTCTTGAAGCACTCTATTCTTTCCTTTAGAACTGTGATGAACTTTGTACTAACAAATGTTCTGAAAACTAAACATACTGGTCTGTCTTTGGGATGTTTTCTTAGTTAGATCATCTTCCTAAATATTTTGTTTACTTCTAAGAGAGTGTACCTGTTTCTAGTCTAAAGAGAGTGGCTAAAGCACGCTTAGGTTTCTGGTCCATCTGGACGGATGTGACTCTCTTGAGCTGTCTGGACCATGTCCATTCATTTCTGTCTGGGACTTGAGGTGGTGGAAGGAGGCAAAATGTGCACAGCTCGCTGTGGCCTTTGTCTCTGTGTGAGGAGCAGACAGTCAGGTGGCCACATGTTTTTGCTGGGCATATACCATTAATATTATGGGCTTTCAGAGCAAACAAAATGAATTTATACCCTGGCTGTGTGACCTTGGGCAAGTTACTGCCCCTCTCTGAGTCTCCGTTTCCTCATTTCAAAAATGGGAAAAGCAGTAATATTGACTCTGTTAGAGCTGTTGTGAGTATCAAATGATAGTTTATGCTTTAAATGTAAAACTTTTATCAGACTTCTGGAGACAAAGTAGAAACTCAGTAAATGTAAAATCATCGTCGTTATCATCGTCATCATTGTAAATGCAAAGATCTAATGGAAGAAATAGAAAGAAGTAGGGTTGAGTGGGGGGGAAATGCTTCTCTTCCTGGAAGAGCTTACCACTCCAATGATGGTTTCAAGTTTATTGAGGTCAGATTTCTGTATTCTGCAAATATTTGCAGCTTTCAGCGTAGATGTTCTAAAAATCTATGAGGGTCATTTTCTTTCTTTATGTAATATAATTTGAACACTGGCTGCCTCACTTCCTAAATTCACCCTTATGATTTTTTTCAGTTTGGTCTTGGTAAACTTGTTAATATGTTATTTTTCATAGAAAGAGAGCTGTTGCCCTCCTTGGCAGCCAGGCTCCTGTCTAGTCCATTAATCTCTTGCCATCAGGGGGCCCAGGGGAGAGGACACGGTTTGGGCATTGGGAGCTGTGGCCTGTCTTTCCTTAGTAGCCATTAGTGGCACTCATTATGAGGTTTTGAATTATACCCCATTTTTTAAACAGTTTAGTCAGAGGGGGGATTCTCTATCTGGGTTTAAATCCCTGTTCATCTACTTACTGTGTGATGCCCATGTCATCCTGGGCAAGGTATTAACCTTTTTGTGCCTCAGTTTTGTCATCCATAAAAGGGGCATAATAAGAGTTGTTATAAAAAATAAACAAGTTCATGCACGTCGAGCGCTCAGAACAGTGACTGGCACATTTTCCATGCTAGTAAGTGGGAGGTTGTTTCCCTTTTTTCTCACTAGTATCTTGCCTACACCTCCTTTTTAGTAGTAATTTTGTGTGTTTATTTTCTGCTATCTGATGGAAACAGTGCTTCCTTTTATATATTCAACTACACTAAACCCTAAACCTAGAAAGCAAGCGTTAGTGTTCTCTGCTGGAGAGCCAGACTCAAGTGGTGGGGAGCCTCGTAATCCTCAGAAAATCTGCAGACCTCATTTCCTTTGGAGGAAAAATGCAGCCAGTGCTGGAGGGCAGAGCCACCTCACTGGGTGGGCAGAGACCTACCTTCAAGTCAGGGTTTGTAGGCTCAGGTTTCTCCCCTGTACACAGTCCCGTTTTTCTGTACTGCAATGGACCTTTCCCTTCTCAGAAGGGAAAGCAACGTTCTCCCTGTTTATATCACTAGAATGTTGTGAGGATAAACTGCTGTTTTATTCCTTCAGGAAAAGAACAGTTGTTTAAAATGTTATTCAAAAGCATTCTGGATCTGTAGAATATTAGTCTTTATGACTTAAACTCGATTCTAGTTTTCAGTCTTTTGTGGCTGGTTTAGTGTTTAGGTCTCTAAACAGGTTGAATTATTTTCTAACATCAAGGACATAGCTAGATAAGTGGTTTGGTTTTATCTAATGTTACATCTAAGCCGGTTAGCACTGGGTTATTTTCTTATTTATCTCATGCCAAAGGCAAGAGTTTGAAATTTTAGGTTTTATTTCACCACGGATAAACCGAGAATTTAACGAGCTCTGTCGTTTACTAGCTATGAGCTCCTTGGGAAGGTGCTTCAGTTTAATGATTTGAGACCCACCTCTAAGCATTGTTCTTGAGACTTATAAATATATATTTAAAATGACTAGTGTCATGCCTGGAAAAGAACAGGTGCCCAATAAATAGGAGCTCCAACATCAGGCTGCAGTGAAAAAGGCACAGACAGTGATGTTGGACACAGTTTCAAATCTTCCTCTGACATTTGGATCCAAGTTTCCTGAAGCCTCGGCTTCCTCCCCTGTAGAATGGAGATGCCAGCACTTCACTCACAGGGCTCTAGGAGGATTAGATATCACAGCCGCAAAACACCTGGCGCAGAGCCTCGCCCAAAGCAGGTGCTGGAGAGATGAAAGGTGAGGGAATCGGGAGTGACAGGGGCCGTGATAGCTGTGGTTCTTGTCTTCTTAGCAACTTGAATAGAAATGCTTTTCCGCTGTAAGTGGAGTCAGCAATTTCAAGAGCCCAGAAGTTGTAACCGGGTCTGTCAAGCCCTGAAATACCTTTGAGTATCTGGATGTGCCTGTTCGTCTATAAAAGGGTGACCCTTTATGCATTCGATGACTTAAGAGTCTTAATACATAGAACTGAGGAAGTGGAAGGTCAACTTTATACTTGAAGTTAGAGGAGTTTCTTCTGAAGTGGTTTTGGAGTCTGAGTTCAGTGTAGGCTAATTCTTGGCTGCTTCTCTCTGTCATCGTGTCACTATTCACCCCCTCTTTCTACGATTTCGGTCAAGATTCTCTTAGTCCATGTACAAGTGATGGACATGCTCTTGGAGATATGTAGAACTTCTGGGCTTGAGTTTGCTGCTTTTTTTTTCTTTTAAAAAAGATTTATTTATTCATTTGAGAGAGAGAGAGAGAGAGAGTGAGCATAAGACTGCAATGGGGAAGGGCAGAGTGAGAGGGAGAGAGAGTCCTTAGCAGACTCTGCTCTGAGCACAGAGCCCAATGTGGGGCTCCATCTCACAACCCTGAAATCATGACCACAAGATCACAACCCAAGCCCAAACCAAGAGTCGGCCCTCAACTGATGGCACCACCCAGGATGTGCCTGTTCTTTTTTCTTTTTTAGCTTTTAATTGTGAATCTTATTTGTAAGGATAAGACAGTAAATCACTGGTTTACTATTCACCCATGATTAAAGCAATGCAGCAAAGATATTAGATGTTGAAATTCACTTTCTAAGTCCCAATATTCACTCAAAATGCCAGTCTTACTATGAATATTATAAAGTTTGAGTTCACCTAATGGATCAGTTGTGTTTCAGGAATGTCCATGCAAAAACAAGTGATTTATTTATTTTAAAAAAAATTGTTTCTGGTTAGACCATTTGAATCTTGAATTGTATGTATTTCTGTTTACCTTGAATATTTTATCAAATAATTGCTTAATCTCCATTTTATGTTGTTCTTACTGTACATTGATTTTAGATTTTAGAGATCTTCTTCATGAAAAGCAATGCAATCTGACCTATAGAATCATTTTCTAGGATTAATGATAGATTATTCTATGGCACAAATTCCTTTCTGGATCTTCTTATTGAAATGTTTATCAGTCCAATTTTGGAGAAGTTTCTTATAATGAACAAACACAGAGCACTTATTCTGTATTAGGCACTGGGAAACAGAACAATGAAATCAGAGATGACCCCTGCTCCTAAGGAACTTGCACACTAGTGGAGCATGGAGCATACAGCTGAAAATGAAGAAAGTAGCATACGATGCATAACATGCAGAAATAGAAGATTTAATCAAATGCACTGAGGTCAGAAGAAGGACTATCTTGAAGAAGCAGAACTTTTGTTCTCTGTTGAAGTTTTACTCATGTTGAATAATTAATGAGAAATTTTGTTCTCCGATATGAAGGTCATTGAAGGCTCCAAACTTTCTTGAGGGTATAATCATCTTCAACTATATCCAGTGCTCACAGGAACATTTATCTTCATAGCAGCATTTAAGTCAAAGAGAATCTTGTATTTGGGACTATGCCTAAATAATTTTCTCCAGTTCCTTAAAATATCTAGAGCCTGAGACCGTATTATTTCAGCTCTTCTGTCATATTTTGACACCTAGGAAGAAAGATTGAGGTTGGAATGTGACATACTCATTTAAAAACCTTGGCTGAAATCATAAGTAAACATGATGTTGACATTCTAAAATTACGGGCTGAAAATAACTGGTTCTAACATTCTTTAAACAGATTTACAAATCCAGAGAGCCAACCTGGTGTCTACTCAATTTTTGTCAAAAGATTCTGGAGTTTCTTTCAAAGAGAGTCCAGCATTACCTATCTTCTCAAAGCAAGGTGTTCTTCCTTAAAAACAGCCTATCTTTATTTTCATACCAAGTTGCTGGGCACATCCCACAGGTCTCTTTCTGTATGTTCACTTCAGAAAAATGAATTCTCAGCTTTTACCCAAGATAGAACTGAAATGTGAATTCAATACCTTGTCCCAAAGTGAGTTTTCAAGATAAAGTATGTATGAATGTCCGAAACTTGTGGGGTTTGGTAAGAAAAACAAGTCAGTTGAGTTTCATTAGCTCATTTGTAGCTCCCTTAAAATACAGCTGCATTGGGCTGACTCAAATGCCTCATCAAAATCCCTCTAAGGATTCAGACTTATGAGAAGTCTTCATTCTAGAGAATGAGCACTTGCTTAGTGCTGTCTTTATAGCACTGAACATCTTCTGGATGGGCCTGTTCAATGGAAATGAAGCAATGATAGAGACCCTCCATCACAAGGGAGCATTCTGACAAAGTGCCAGCAGACCCCAAGAACGTACAAGTGACTCAGAGTATCTAAAGTCCATTGTGGTGTCCCCTGCTTCTCTTATCAACAAGTTATGGACAAAATGAGTGCAGGCTGAGCCTGAACGTAACTCAGAAAAATGAAACACAGAATTAACAAGTGCCTTTTGTTTTTTACCTTCCCATGATGGCAGTTAAACAAGTAAAAATAAGTTGCTGTTAAGTTTGGCAAAATATCTTGTGGTGAAGAAAGTTGGCTGTTGTCCGTATTTATTATTGTTATATGCCATTTCAAATCAGCAATCTTAACTGAGTCTCATTTATTAGAAATTAGGGTTATGGCATCCTGAAGTTAATACCAACAGCTTGTGTAAGAGATTTGGCCAATAGGTACATAAAGATACCCCATGTAATACACGTTCTAATTTTTTTCAAATTAGTTAATAAAGATTGGCATAAGTTCCTAATAGTTCTTTGGGTTCTCTAGTTGGATAATTCTTTATCTTGTGATTGGGGTCAAGAGACAAAATAGCATATGCTAAGTAAGGTAAGGAATGAGAGGAAGCATTTGGTTTATAATAAAAACGTCAGACCATGTTTGTGAAAATGCTAACTTCCATTAAGATTTGATAGCAAAATGCAGTTTATTTAACATACACAGTATAAATCAGACACTGTTCTAAGCGCTTTACAAATATTAGCTCACTGCAATTAATTCATAACATCCCTTGGAGGTAGGTACTCTTGTTATCCCCATTTTGAAGAAAAATGAGGCACACTGAGGTATGGTAATTTAGCCAATGTTACAGAGCTCATAAGGTCCGGGGCTGGATTCTCTACCTTGTGGTCTTGAGTCCTGCAGTCAATCACTACAAATTGAAATCACTGTGGTTAATGCTGCCTTCTTAATAGTCCCACAATGAGTATATTTAGGTATTCAGTTTCACAATGAGAAATTATAACATATATACTGAATCAAGTTAATTTTTGGTACTAGACAATTTTTGTGTTAAGTAGTGAAGAGAAAAATATGTGAATTCATAGAAATATAAGTACATTAAAATTTTAGAAGAAAAAACTATTTTAAAGAGAAATTCTAAATGTATGTAATGCAAAAGTAATGTGTCTATATCCTGTGTTTGGAGCTTCTGCCCAACCTTTGTCAGGAAACAACCAAGATATGGGCCTAGTTTGTACACCCTCCTTCCTCTCCCCAAGTCTTGGCACAGGCAGTAGAATGGAAGACAGGTGGCCCTCAGACTTTGCAGATGCTACCCAGGCTCAATGGGGATATCAGAATTCCTCAAGTACAGCTCCTAGGGGCAGTTCTAACTTTAGGTCTCTGGAAGTCCTGCTGCTTGAATCATTTGGTTTTACTTCCTGATTTATCATCGAGGAGTCCCTGACATCGAATACACATTTTACCTTATGTTGGCTTTACACTTCAAGAATTATTAATCATTGCCGATATTTTATCCCACTTGAGGCTCACAATGGCTCTGTGCAGTCAGCCCATTCCTTTATTTTATAGGTGAGGAGACTGAAGTTCAAAGAATGCAATCTGGATGAAGGAAGTGGGACTAAAACAGATTTTCTGATTTCAGGGCAGCTGTTCTTTTTTGGTTTTCTTAGATTGTAGAATGTGCCTCCCTGCTCCTGGCCTAGACCCACCTTTCACAGGAGCCCAACTGATTCATTTAACTTCCTGGTGACTTTTCTCCTGGAAATCCTCCCCCTCCACTGCCTCCCCCTCCCCCCCCCCGCCCATTTCATAAGCAACAACTATGAGATTATCTGGTCACGAGATTGGGTTACTAGCTATTTAGCCACTGTATATACTATAGTTTGGGTACTGACATTTTGTATACTTTCAGAGTTTCTGCTATAATTAGTATTTTACCTACTACCAAAAAAAAAAAAAAACCCAAAACAAAACAAACACCCCACTAAAAATAACAGAATTCATGTTTTCACCAAAATTTTTTTAAAATTTAATTTTATTTAAATTCAATTAATTAACATACAGTGTATTATTAGTTTTAGAGGTCAAAAAATTGTTAAACCTGCATGGCCATATTTTATAATGACAAAATGCCAATTTGAAATTATAGGGTCTATCCATATTGTACTCATGCAAGAACTCCCTTTACAGGGCTGAAGTAATGCTGCTGCTATGACATGTAATGTACTTTATTTATAACTTGTCATTTATTTTTTTAAGATTTTATTTATTTATTTGACAGAGAGAGAGATTACAAGTAGACAGAGAGGCAGACAGAGAGAGAGAGGAGGAACCAGGCTCCCCACTGAGCAGAGAGCCTGATGTGGGGCTCAATCCCAGGACCCTGAGATCATGACCTGAGCCGAAGGCAGAGGCTTTAACCCACTGAGCCACCCAGGCGCCCCTATAACTTGTCATTTAAATATTTTGATAATACTGATGGATTTATAAATCTCCTATGAAAGCACAGCGTGATTATTTTTGCATCTTCTATTTGGAAAAGATGTGACAATCTACAGCCATACCACCTTGAACACGCCTGATCTTGCCTGAGAAAGATATGACAGTCGAAGCAAACTGTTGACATTCGTGTGGAAATACAGTGCCTCCTTTATCATGACTGCCATGTGCAAACCTAAGAACTGGCCTGGCCCTTTTCAAGCCTGTGCCGTGGAGGCTCCCCTAGGCATTGCCAGCCATTCTTGGCTCTACTGCCTGGCGAATGTTGGCTTGCTCCTCCACTGTGTAGCTCCCACGAACTTAGAGGTTGTTATTGTCAGCAAAACAAGACAATGTAGCTGCTTCAAAGGTGGGATTACAAAACTATTCTCAGTTAGAAATCGCTACCCAAAATAATTTTGTCTGGAAGAGATTCGATTATTGATCAGGAGTCCTTCATTGGCGCATAGCTTGGATTGAAACAAGAGCATTTGTATTCATGTATGTGTCAGTAAACATGTTTAAACAAGCTAGTCTACAACTAGATTTTTGGATATTTTTCAAGCTAGAAGTAAAGTACAACTGAATGTCTGGCATTTGCTCAATTTTTGACTTTTATCAATTTGCATTTTGTGATCGTTCTAATTTCACCATGTGAGAAGTTTCAAGTACTTTGATCAGGAAACCTTCGTAGCCAGTACATGGCTGGCAATTAATTGTACTCTTCCTTGTTATTTCACTTTTATTAAAAGCTTTTTTTAATACCCATAAGGAGACAACCAGTCCCAGATCTAGGTGATAACTGCTGAAGATGCACTGAGGCTTTGGGTCCTTCATCATCATGTGGTTTCTTCCTCCAGAGAAACCCCTCAGGAATTTATGCTTCAACTTCCTTGCTCAGGGCAGGTTTCCTGGTTGCTTTTCTCTGTGAAATCAGACCCTGCTTACCAACCCACAAATTTACAAAGCTTGATGTTAAACAAAGAGGAATACCAATTTTTGCCTTAATGTCACTCAGTAAATGATCAACAAACAGTCGAAGTGACAGCCAGTTGGGTTTGGGCATGTTTTGCTTTTTCAGCGGCAAAGAGGGGGGCATGTTTTCTGAGGGAAATGGGTGTGACATGGGGGGAACGTGCAAGGAGAATTCTTTTCAGCCTCCTAATTCCGTACCTCTCCTGCCAGTTGAGTAAATACAAGAAAACTTTTGTCAAGAATAAATAGGACAAAGGGCACTAATGAACTGAGTACCTATTATGTGACAGTTGCTTTCATATTCAGTGCATCTCATTTAATCTTCATAATATCTCTGCTATGTAGGTAAATTTCCTTCTATGTTTACAACTGAGAAACTGAGTCTGATATTGTTAGGAAATGACTGGGCAGTATTTGAACCCAGGTCTTTGTAACTGCAAAGCTGGTCATATTTTCACCAAACCATGAGAAAACTAAAGCTTACCAAATGAGTAGCTGATGGAGAGAGAGAGAGAGAGAGAGAGAGAGAGAGAGAGAGAGAGAGAGAGTGCGTGTGTGTGTGTGTGTGTGGTAAGTAGTTAGCTAAAGAATGGAGGTATCCAATACAAATGTAGTTAAGCACTTGCTCTAAGAGCTATCCTTTCAAAAACCAGGAAAGAGGGGCTCGGCGGGTTAAAGGTCTGACTCTTGATTTCAGCTCAGGTCAGGATCTGAGGGCTGTGAGATGAAGCCCTGAGTCAGGCTCCGCGCCACTGAGCATGGAGTCTACGTGGGATTCTCTCTCTTCCTCTCCCTCTGCCCCTATCCCCACCCCCTCTCTCTTGCACATACACACTGTCTCTCAAAATAAAAACAAATAAACAAACAACAACAATAAAACCACGAAAGAAGCATTCTTCTTGAAATGCTTGTCCCACTGCAGAGAAGGGGAATATCTAAGAATGAAGGATTCGTATGTGTTGGGAAGTGGGGCACCCTTGACTTGAGATAATTCTGCCAAGAATCAGTGACTCACTCCCTGAAGGGTTAACTAAACTTGTTGCTCCTGATTTCCAATCTACTCTACAAGCCAGAGTTTTACTACCTGTTGCTGGCATGATTCACAGAGTATGTAAAGAAATCTAAGATGAAAATATTGAAGACTTTTTCACTCTTCATAGAAGTTAATCACAGCCCTAAAAGAGGGAAGAAGTTGCTGGTGACCCAGCCTCCAAATTTGTAGGAGATACTGTTGGCCTGAAAGACGTAAATCTAGAGATCTTGAAGTAAAAGTGTTAAGAAAATCCTTTAAATACCCTTTGTCTCTATAGGAAATAGTAAGTTTGTTGTTAGTGCCTATTTCTCTGAATATTGAATATTATTTTAACTTTTATGTATTTGAGGGATCTAAAAAATTATATTTAAGAAAGCTCATTAATTTCTATGAGTATTATTAAATGCACAGAACTAACTCACAGTAGGTCATAAAAGAGCGTAAGTTTCTTTTTACATTATGCTAGACTAAAAACATGCTGTGGCATAAATTACGAGAGTCAAGAGTACTGCTCAATTTACAGAGTACAACTGAAAATTGACTACTTATCTTAAACCACAGTTCTGCTTATTGTACTCTTTCTCTAATTTTAAAAACAATCACTCAGTGATAATGGCAATTGAAACTTCAGGTTTGCTTCTTTTATTTGGGAGTCAAATAACTTAGCAGATGTTCCCTTTCTCAAAAGCAGTCTTGATGTATGTCTTTAGCGACTGTGTTTTTCACACTCAGGAAGGTAAATAAATGTGAGTGTGAAACCACACCAGTGTAATTCATTTATTAAACAAACACTCTGGACACCTGCTGTGTGGGAGGCCCTACGGTGTGACCTGGCAAACCCGTTCAGGCTCTCTCCTTGGGAAATGAGTCTCACTTTCCTGTCTTTTAGAGAAGCCGCAATATTCGCCATTAAAATAATAAAAAGTTTCTGTACTTACTGTTATAATAAGAAAGAAGAGGAAATATTCAAAGAGGTATAAGAAAGAAGCTGAGAAATACAGGAGATGAACTTCGCAGGGGTTGGAGAATTTATAATCCTTCACAACTCTCAACACCATCACTGATACACTGGCTAGAGTATATAAAAATCCCTAAATTGATGGTTATATTTATATTTGTACACACACACACACACACATACACATTCTAACGCTAAAGTACTTTATTTATACAGATGGCCCCCAATTCACAATGAACGGTTCACCCATGATTCTCTGACTAATGGCTTTTCA
Source organism: Ailurus styani (assembly GCA_002007465.1). Taxonomy (NCBI): domain Eukaryota; kingdom Metazoa; phylum Chordata; class Mammalia; order Carnivora; family Ailuridae; genus Ailurus; species Ailurus styani. The sequence goes on from LNAC01000039.1 coordinate 1,660,184, forward strand.
ATTTTACTATGGTGTGAAAGTGATACACATTCAGTAGGAACTGTATTTCAGATTTTGAATTTGGATATTTTCTGGGCTAGCAGTATGTGGTGTGATCTCAGCATCTCATGATGCTGGACAACTATAGCCCCCCTTCCCCCCTCAGCCACATGCTCACAACCATTCCAGACCCATACAGCTCTCCCATTCTGTTTTTCACTTTCAGTACAGTATTCCATAAATTCCACGACACATTCAACACTTGAGTATAAAACAGGCATTCTGTTGTTAGATGATTTTGGCTAATGTAAGTGTGCTGAGCCCATTTAAGGGAGGCTAGGCTAAGTTATGATGTTGGGTAGGTTAGGTTTATTAAATGCATTTCTGACTTGATATTTTCAACTTATGATGGGTTTATTAGGATGTGGCCCCATCATAAATTGAGGAAGATCTGAATCTGTATTCTGTGCTAGGTTACCTACTTGTTAGATTAAGCATGTACTTATAACATCAGCAAAGCAGGGATGAGAAAGGAAAAACCAGAATATGCCTGGAGATTAATGCTATTTAAGATATTTAAATTTTGTTTTAAGATTTAGAATTGTTCTTATTTTAAATGATGTATTGGGGGTGGGGGAGGCCTAATCTTTTTAGTGGTTAGAGTGATTATAATACAGATCTCTCTATATAGCTCTATATACTTTGTTTAAAGAGCTGCTAGGGGAAATGAGAAAGTATGATGTGAAGTATGGAAAGTAATAGTGAAACATGTCCAGTTTATTCTCGTGTTCCTCACATGAGTTACATTTCAGGCCCCAAAGTAACACTTTATCTTTCCTGAGGAGGTTTGATTAGTTGATGCCACTTTTATTTTTATTTTATTTTTTAATGTTTTTTTCTTAAGATTTGTTTATTCTAGAGAGGGAGAGAGAGTGCCAGAGCTGGGGGTGGGGGCATGTGGCGGGGGAAGTGGGGAAGGGCAGAGGGAGAGGGAGAGAAAGAATCTCCGGCAGACTCCCCATTGAGTGAGGAGACCAATGTGGGACTGGATCCCATAACCCTGAGATCATGACCTGAGTCAAAATCAAGAGTCAGATGTTTAATTGGCAGAGGTGCCCAGTCACCCCTGATGCCACTTTTAAAATGTCCTGTCCAGTTCTATAGAAGTACTCAGACCAGTGAACATTCCAAGGGACTGCTCTTTTGTAATTGAGATTCTCATTTTATTGATTTATGTAGTAGTCTACAGTTGCCTTAGCTATCTTGGCAGCTTTAGCATGTAGTTATAATAATCCATAATCTCACTCTCATAGAGAGTACTCTCATAGAGATAGGCACAAATTCCCACTGGGAACAGAGAGAAGGGAGCAATAAACTCTTTCCGTGAAGCTGTGTGATTATTAACATTGTTCTTTTCTTATGCATATTTTCATATAAATTAGCACTAAAGATGATATCACAAAGGTAGCAATTTAGACACCTTTTATCTCCTGCTTTATTTTTCACTTAGCATTATCATCAGCATTTTCTCACCTCATTAAAGTATGTAAAATAATTTTTTTTACTCATGCCCCTCTTGATGGACATTTAGGTTCTTTTTGATTTTTCACTATTGTAAATACTACTTTAGTGAACATCCCTGTGGGCAACCTCACCCTCTGGATATTCTCTGTTTGCCCTTCCAGATCCACTCTTCAACCTCTTCTATGCTCCTTAGAACTGTATTTAGAAACTGCATGGACCAAGCTCTCTTGCCCTCTGGTTTCTAGTTTGGTTTAGGCAACGGGAAGCTTTAGAGGAGAGGACAGGAGCGGGAGTTTATGTGGTGGAGGTTTCCTTCTCCCACTGAAGGCTGCAGCCTCTGATGGGTGGACCTCCTCTACAGCTCAGATCTTGCCAGTTCCAGCCTTCTGTCGTCCTTCCCTTGCCTCTGCATTCACGGGTAGTAGGCTTCCCGCTGTGCTCCACTATCGCTACTGATGTCCCCTGGCCTGCCCACATCTTGTAAACTGTCAGTTCTTTAAACACTACTGAATCATCTCTTTGGTGTGTGCCATCTCCTCCCTGCTGGGATTCTGCCTGCCTGACATCACCTAAATCTAAGTGGTATGCTCTTTGTATTTTCTTTTGTGTTTGAGTCTTTTTACTGCAGGAATTTAAGGTGAAAGACCATTCAGCATTGGGTAGGGGAGTTAAGTTAGGTCAGGTCTGAGCTGGTATTAGTGAATAATGGCCATAGATTGAATTAAAGTACTCTCATAGAGATATGCACAAATTCCCATTGGGAACAGAGAGAAGGGAGCAATAAACTCTTTCTGTGAAGCTGTGTTAGACACCTGTACCTCAAACATAAGGAGGATACTTAGCTGCCAAACATTTCCAGTTCAGTTTCACTTGGATATTATTGGTTCAGTTGTTTCATTGCTGTTTTCATTGTGGCTAACCCCTTGTCCAGTTCTTGGCAGTTTGTATATTCATATGTACTGTTCTCTCTAGCCACTTATATATATTCCTTCATTTACATGTTTGCTGAGAACCTCTTATAGAAAGCACAGTCAGGATTTTGTGAGCTGAATGGATACTACCATTTTGGGGGCATTATTCCATAGGTGAGTGATAACTTTCTCTTAGTCTTTAAATGAAAAATAAAAAAGTGCATAGCAAACGGTTAACTTCATTCACTTCTGCTTCAGTTCTAGATATCAAAGTCTATAATTTTCCAGAATAAATGCCAAAGCAGTCAAAGCAACTAGGGGTTGTTAACACTTCACAGGTCATTTAAATTGAATGGTAATGTTTTCTATGTTTACTGGGTCATCACTGACTGGATCTCTGACTGCTAGAGTATTGAGACTTATCCAGGGATTCACTGGATTGCTCCTAAGGCCTAGCCCTTGTTTTGTTTTTAAATAAATTTTATCTATCTTAGGAAATGGTTTTGTTGATATGATATTCAGATTATATTTCATGTGCTTAAAAATGTGAACTACTGTGAGTATATTCTACTGCAGGTATAAAGTAAGAATAATTCACTTAAAATTCAACATATAAAATTCTCACCATTTACAAATGACCAGTGATAGTAGAAAAGAAAACAAAAACAAAAACAAAAACAAAAACCTACTGGTAAGAGAAATGAGAGAGCTTGGGTTTTAATCCCAGATTTCTCAGTTACAAGATCGGTGACTTTGGGCAAATCATCAAGCTCTCTGTGTCTCAGGATACTGATCAACAAAATGGGGATGATACCAACCTGCCTGGTCCCCGACCAAGCTATCAAGAGTCTCCTTTGAAACAATGTGAAAGAGCAGTGAGAACCGTGAGTCCAAAGGTAGTGTGGGCTCCATCACCCTTTGACTCATCTCTGGCTCTCACTGCTTCTTTTCTGAAAGCCTGGTACATACTTGTCTCTTTTCCGGTGGTCTTTTCAAAAGTGAGTAAGTAGATACATGGCAAAATTTGCTTTTCCCCACCCTTTCTCCACCTTAATCTCCTCTCTGTGCATTCCTCCTTATTTCTGGAGTTCTAGGCTGAAGCTCGTCTGGGGCTCTCTCATCCATGTCCCTGCACAAAGCAATGGGTTGAAAGAGGGGGACTCTGTGGGTCTTGTTGCTGCTGCTCTGCATTGTCCCCTTTTTCTTGGCTTTCTCCCCCACTTGCCTGAGTCCTCTTCTTTGTTAAATGCCTGTGGGAATTGTTTAGCTGAATAGACATGCCTGTATTTCCTCCCAGCCACTGCCACCAGGTTGCCTTCTGCTTACAGGTGCACCTTATTTCACAGAGGAAGCTCATGTGGGCTTCCCAGAGAATCCAGGGAGGTAGTCAGTTTTGCTTGTCTCCATTTTGCAGATTAAGCAATCAAAGCATTTAGTTGTTTAATAAGAGTCAGGACAATAGCCCAGGACTCCCAAATTTTAGCCAATGTTCTTTCCATTATAATGCCATAATACAGAATAGCAGAATAGATAGAAATAGAAAAAAAATGTTTTGTATCTTTCCTGATTTATTGCAATGTTCTTTCTTCTTCCCTTTTTTAATTTAACCCAGGTAATGTTAATGAAGTAAAATGACATTGAAGTAAAAGAGGAAATTGAGAAATATTTATTTGGTTAGTATAGTAAGAAACTGATACACTCTAGTTAAAGATCACCCTACTATGAATAATACAATTTGAATGTAACATTTCTAAGAAAATTCTTTATGTAGAAAATAGTAGATTTTTCCTAGTGACAAATGGCTAGCTATTAAATTTTCAAGTTTGACTCTTACCTACTCTATGCTTTTTTGAAAGACAGTTATCTCTAGGACATTTCAGGTTTGGAGTTTGATAACCAAAGATACTGTCTTGACTTGTACGAATTTGGTGGAGCAAAACCCCAGCGTTTTTTACCCTACTAGACACTTTTCCCATTAGAGCTACTCATGTTCAGGTCCTAACACGTACACACCTTCCAGTTTTATTTCTGAGGTGGAAATTTCGAGTAGCACTGAACACAACGCATTTAGGAAATTTAAATATTGAATGATTTAAAAATATCTCTAGAGTAATTTCCTCTTGGAACTTGTGATTTGAAAAGGTCTCTGATTAAATTCCTAAGAGATTCTGGTGCCCCAAAGCCAAGGCTTGGGCATGGGACAGGAACCCAGAGTAGCCACAATCTAAGTTCTCTGAGGCATCAAAGCTTGATGATGGATCAGAGGGCTGAGGGACTAGACCTAACTGTCTCAGTGGTTTATTAGCACAGAGAGGAGAATGTGAACAGGTGATATAGCAGTTTCTATCATAGCCTCACAACCTTTGGGATTTTTGTACCAATACTATAGATGACTTCAGAAAAGAATATTGATAATAATCATTTGGGGAAAGAACTAAACCAGAAATCTGAAGACCCAGATCTCTACTTATTAGCTGTGTTAACTCTGTAAAATCACTTGATCTCCCTGGGGCTTAGATTCCTCATTCATAGGAGGGGTGAATTTGGACTTCCATCGTAAGATCTATTCTCGTTGAAGTCCTCCGAATAACAAATTTGAGTTTACAAATTTTCTAGCAAGTTTGGTCAAGGTTTAAGTACAATAAATAGTAATGTCTAATGCATATGGAAACTGAACTAGTTCTAATGCTAAGTAGTTCTTTCCACCCTTTTCAATGGGAGTGTCTGTTGGCGAAAAGTAGAAAGCCATCAAAGTCACAAGGTAGGTTGGCAAAGTAGAGTTTTTAACCCTCCCCCCGAGTAGAAACCTTATATCACTTGGACAATTGCAAAAGAGAAAAGAAGAAAACTGTAAGAGTTATTAAGCTTAGACATGTAAATGAAGACATAGACATATAAATGCTGTTTTGAGGAATCTCTTAAGGTACTTACATCTGTGTCTTTATGTTTGATCATTTTACTAATTCAGCATAGGATCATAAAGTTTAAACTGAGATGTGCAGACACTCCTATTTTGCAGCCTAGAAGACCTTACTACTGAGGAAAATTTAGGGGGAAAAAAGTTGTAGAAAGTTGTCTGCTTTCCATGTAGTCATAATGTAGCTTTGATTTAATGAAATAGCATACTGGTTTCTTTACAGGTTTGAAGCATAGTGTCTTCCACCTGAGCTTGTGGCCAAAATATCTAAATTCTGCTCCCTTTTCAACCATTTTCTGATTGTGTTACCTTAGATGAATCATTTTGCCTCCTGGAGTTTTCAACCATTTTCTGATTGTGTTACCTTAGATGAATCATTTTGCCTCCTGGAGCTCAACTCCCCTAAAATATGAAAAATGAACCAGCAGAAGGGCGAAATGATATTTATCAATCTCTTTCCAGATTTTATATTCTACATGACTAGAGATTCTAACTTGGTACTGGGGAGGTTGAAGAACACTAACAAATGTTATACCCAATGGTTACACATCACCCAACCCTAAATGTTAAAAACCACATCCAGTGTGAGGCACCAGCCTGGCTCAGTCAATAGAACATGCAACTCTTGATCTCAGGGTTGTGAGTTCAAGCCCCATGTTGGGGGTAGAGTTTATTTTAAAAAACAAACAAGCAAAACACATCCAATGAAAGATTGTTTTGAGGGAGATGACACCCCATGAGACAGTGTCTTAGGTGGTTTCTCCCAGAAGCAGACTCTATGACAGGGATTCAAGTACAGTTGGAATTCAGGAAATACTTGTAGGGAATGAGGAAGGGAGCAGAGAAGGGAAGCCAGCCAGTAAAGGGGCTAATTATCATGCCAGTTTCCACTGTGGTTAAATGGAGGTTAGTCCCCATGGGAAATTCCGAACGTCACTGTAGGAGTCAGAGCCATGCCATCCCTTGGGGAGAGGAATAGGGGTAGTGTTAAAACTCTTAGTTTTTTCAGTCATGGGTTGAAGGTTCCTTCTGTAGGCCACTGCTTCCCTGGCTTTTCCTGCCTCTACAATGTAGGTTCCCGCTGGCCAGAAAGCCCCCACATGGTAGGAAGTTTAGCAGCCCGGGGTAGGGGGGTGTTGGGCATTGCAGCGCTTGTATAATCTGGCAACAGCAGAACAGCTGGAGCAGTTCTGCACCGTGGAACTAAAGGTACATGTGCATTCACTTTTAGAAGGCACCACCACTAAAGGACCCTGAAGCAGTGCCTGCAGGAAGCCAGGAACAGTCCGCAACTGGAGTAACTTGCTGTCTACCTCAAACAGAGTGGCGTATAGCAGCCAGGGAGGGACAGGCTCCTGAGTGCCTATTGGCCTTAGCTCTGGGAACCAGGCCATGGACATTGCAAAAAGGCATGTTGACAGTCCACGTGCAGTGAGTGTAGTCAAAATTGCAGGCTTAATTGCCAGCCACATCTAGGGCATAGCACTTTAAAGTGAGTAGCATCCATGAGGACTTTGTGTTTGTGATGCAAAAGATGACACTCTAGGAGGAGTATGATTGTATTTTGTAGAAACTCTTCTTTTTATAGAGAAAACAAATTCTCTGATGTGTTATAAAAACATGTTAGCAGATGCAGAATTTTCTATCAGTGTCTCTGTAGAAGCAGACAAGGTGTCAGCAACATCCAGATTTTGAAATATCTGAGATTTGAAATATAATGTTTGGTGTGAGCACTGAAGTTTTGTTCCTTCAGGATCACCCAAGGTTTTGTACAAATTCTACTGTTTCTAGGTGAAGTTGGCTTCTAAGAAGCAATCTTTCTATGTATTGCTATTTATATAGTATAAAATATGTATTAGAAATATAACTATATTTCTGTTAGAAATATAAGCTTATGTTTAATATTTTATAATAATTTAGACTTTATTTTTAATATTTATGCCACAGTTAAAAGCTTAGTGTTTTGAAATGGTTGTTGTACTGCTGGTATGCAGAAGCTAGCCGAAGACTTTTGACAACCTGTACACTTGTGATTATTATTAAAAAGGTATAGGGGTGCCTGGGTGGCTCAGTCATTAAGCGTCTGCCTTCGGCTCAGGGCATGATCCCAGGGTCCTGGGATTGAGCCCACACTGGGCTCCCTGCTCGGCAGGAAGCCTGCTTCTCCCTCTCTCACTCCCCCTGCTTGTGTTCCCTCTCTCGCTGTGTCTCTCTCTGTCAAATAAATACATAAAATCTTATTTAAAAAAAAGGTATTATTAACAATAATATGGCCTGGTGAATCATTGTTTTTGAGTTGGCCATATTGCAAAAGACAATTATGGTTAAGGCACCATGACTATATTGCTATTAAGTAATCCACTTACTACAAAATTATTGATATCCAGGAAGGCTAATGGGAAATCCTGCAATCATTTTCTTTTGTCTCCATGTCCATGAAAGGCAGATGGACTCTTTTTGGGAGGAGGATGTTGAAAATTCAACTTGACCTAGTCATGGAACAAAAATTTTGTGGACCTTTTTAAAGAAGAGGTCTACTGTTTCCTAAAACGTGTTGGTTGGATATCCAAATCAAAATCGCCTGGAGAAGAAAACAAATTCCTGTCCCCACCTCCAGAAATAGAAATTTGGTAGGTTTTGAGTAGGGCCTAGGAGGTCGCAGTTTAACCAACCTCTTATTAAAGTCATTAATTGAGAACCACAGGTGTAGCCCAATGGGGACTAGGATTCAGTAATCTCAAGAGGGTCTTCCCAAAGGCATCCAGATGCCTGGTAGCCAAGCTGGGGTGAAACTCAGGTCTCTTGAGTTTAAAGTTCACTTCTTTACATTATAATTTTTGTAAATATTTGAACCCATTTCCCAAATGTATCCTTCGCAAAAGTAATGATAAATAATCATTTACTACAGAACCAAATATAACAGATGTGTAAAGTCTTGAACTTTTGTTTATATAAATATGTAAATGAAATTTGTGCAGACTAGAATAATAAGAATAGTTTTGGAAGGCTGAGCACTATGTCCAAGAAAAACACATGCAACACAGCAAATGAAAAGTTCTGGGTACGAATGGACTTCTAACAATCTCTGATATAAATGTATCTTACAATTTGTCACACATAGTTTTCCTCTGATCACATCTTCATTTCCACATCTATTGCTCATATCTGGCAAGTTTGCCACAGGTAACTTCCTCCTGCAGTTCTCCATATTCAGACTCCTACGTGTTTCAACCAGTGAAGCCACTGCTTAGAGCCAGGTAGTTGATGACTGTCTGAGCTGGTGAGTTGGCATGATTAGTACTTGGGACTTAGTAAAGCCATAATTGTGGTTCTCATTTCTGCTTGTGGCTGGTCAGCTTTGCACAAAGTAGAAAAGGTATTTCCTTGTTCATCAACAGCACTTCTAACAAGGCAGGTCTTCCTGAAGCTATGCGGTGCTAGTCATGCAGGAATCATGTGAGAGCCAGTAGGTAGCTCATCTCAGCACACACATCACCTTCAGGAGGAGGCAACCTACAGAGCACTTCCTGCTGATGGTGGATGGTTAGCATCACCTTTGTCTAAGAAGGGAGACAGCAGTTTAAACTCTGACCCGAAACAAGTCTGCAGAGACTCCTCTATGACCCACTTCCCTTCAGCAGCTGCATGGGGCACCAGGGCCCTCCTTAGAGAAGACACTGAGGACAGGGTTGACTTTGACCTTGATTAAAGTAAAAATAGAACTTAGAAACAGTCGTTCTATTTTTGTCTCCTTGCTTCCTTTCCTTCTTATTCTTGTTACTGTATCTTAATCCAGCAAGGATTTCAGGGAGCTTACGGGGGGACATAAAATATGCCAAAGTAGTACAATTTGTAAATATAGTAAAACCAAGAAAAAGCAAGTTGGATGCCAAGAAATGAGAGATAAAGCTAAACCTGCTGGTCTTAATGACTCATGCACTAGTATAACTGCATCTCTAATCTGGCACTAACTTTTCTAATGCTCTCAGTAAAATAAGAAATGGTCTAAGTTACTCAATTTGGTCTAACATAACCAAACTGGAGGGTTATAATGTTTCTTTGTACTCAGATCAGAATTTTCTCTGGGGCATCTTTATAAAGAGAACTCTATGATCTAAGGAACAATGTTTGACAATTTCTTAAAATAGACTAAACAGCAAATTTCTTGGAGGTGTTTTTTATAGCTCCTAATATTGACCTGGCTAATAGTTCCTAATTTCATTATGGCTGTTCTGCAGGAGGCCAATATGATGCAATCTAGAAATCGAATGCAAGTTAGTAAAATGGCAATATGAAGTTGTAGAGATTTAAAGAACTTGTTGAATTGTCAAAATTTCAACAAACAGTGAGATTAATTATCACTGGAATTGCAAAAGGCTTTGAACTATAAATGAAAAAAAATGTTTTTATGTAAATACCAGGGAGAAGTGAGGAAGGAAAAAGGCTGAGGAAGATAAACTCGTAACCTGCTTCTCACGGGCAAGAGAGATGGAAGAGATTCCCCTTCCTTCATGGGGCCTGGAGCTAAGCTGACTGTACCATCCCCTACTGTAACAGCTGACTCCTACAGGCACCCTCCCTCCTCTCTTGCCTGGCCCTCATGACTAGCATCCCTCTCTACTCTGAAGAGATCCTTGTTTGGATGATAAGTTCTAAGGTCACCCCACCATGAACCTGACTGTTCGCTATGAATGCTTTTCCTAAGTTTAAACTCAAGCTCTTGCTGCCATGTTGGTAGAGTGGTAAATTACATGCACTTCTTTCCTGTGTGTATTGAAAAACTTTCCTAGAAGTCTGCAAATCACTTTGTGGATATTCTCGCTCTCTCTGTCTTTGCACCTCCAAGTATTTTCCTGAACTACCTTGGGGCTAATGCAAGAGCACTGTGTTCTTGCCCTGCACTTAAAAGGGAGATTGAGTGCTTTTTCCACCTGACCCTTCCCTCCAGCCCAGCCCAGGACCTAAGTATTCCTCATGAATTTTTGGCGATTGTTTAATTGAATTGCTTCCCTGTAGGTCTATTATTAGCAATTCAGGAGCAAAGGCTCTTATGGTTTAAAACTATGTTGAATATATAATTTTATATATGTTAAAAAGTTTCATTTTAAGCAGTAGCCTCTTAAAAAGGGGGGAATATACTTCAATTCTATAGTAGAGTAGTCATTTCTGGTGTCAACCATCAGTGTGCAGAGAAAAGTACCATCTGATATATGGCCTTGTGAGTTATGCTTTTCACTTTATAGTTTAGACTGGCAAGTTTATTTCTCAAGGAATTTCTTTTTATGTATTCCCTGACAATCAGAATAAGATGCTACCATATAAGAAACAGTATTTGGGTTATAGGCATCTTGTAAAAATTCTAGCTTTATATTGTAGAGGTGGCTAGTTAAGAGAAAAATCAGTAGTCTTGACATGACAGCTTTATCCATTTTTAAAAACACAGAATTCTTTATTATGATAGCTAGGAATATTTAGTACTACTAAACTTTTAAGAAAGAAAATCCCTAAGCAGAAAAGTAAACACTGGCATAAAACTGGTACCAATTTCATCACTTTCTAAATTGCCAGAGTTTAGTTTGTGTTTCTGCTCTCCTATTTATCCTGGCTCAGTACTGAAGTTGCACTTGGAAATGAAATTCCTTTCCCTAAGTCTTCCTTCATAGTTTCATCTGTAACTTTTATAATTTTAAAAATAATTTCCATTTTTAGGTAAAAATTTGCATTTTGCTGTATGATTCACATGTGTTTGATTACTGTGGAAGGAGAAATGGCCTCATAGGCTTACTGGCTATGTATTTGTATTTCTTCTTTTGTGGAATGTACTTTACCTGTTTTAATATTGATGTGTTTGTGTTTTCTTATTGATTTGGTAGAGCTCTGGAATAAAATTAGAGTGGGCAGAGGGTGTTAATTGGCAATATGCTTTTTCTTAAGAAGGTAAAGTGCTAAAAATTCAAAGCATTCTGGTAAAACAGAAATCTCATTTTTTTTACTTTGTCTTCTAAAGTCATATTTTAGAAAATAGTAATTATTTACCTCTGTTTCAGAAGTATGAGTTTTCTTTCTTCTTTCTTTAAAATTAATTAATTTATTTGAGAGAGCTAGCACGTGGGGAGGGGCAGAGGGAAAGGAAGAGAAGCAGGCTTCCCACTTAAGGTGGAGCCAGATGTGGGGTTAGAGCTCAGAAATCTGAGACCCTGACCTGAGCCAAAATTAAGAGCCCGGCAGGCACCCTGACTGAGCCACCCAGGTTCCCCAGAAGTGAGTTTTCTTTCTTAAGCAGGAATTTGAAGTAAGTTTATGCAATGTATGTTAGCTGGTTAGTTTATGTGTGTGAAAGAGATGGTTGAGACTTTTCTGATCTTTACTTTTTGAATATATACAACACGAAAGCATCTTTTATCACTTTAATATTTTTACATAATTTTCTAGTCTAATTGACTCCTATAATGAGTGGTAAGTTCCTGTTGTATTGTGATATTTTGGCTTTTTTCAGCTGCTATTACTTGCCATTAATGTTAATACTGACTCTATTTTATAATAGCTATGAAAATAATTTAGGTGATCATTCTTTTGGCAGAAGATACACTTTTGAGTAAACCTTTAAGCAAATTATTATTTTATGCTGCAAGTGATTTTAATTGAAATTAATCCCTGGGTCTAGGTAAATAGTTTAACTTTATCCATGAAGTTGGTTATTGTTCACAAATAGCATTAAGATGAATCACCTTTAGGATGAACCTGTAAAGAGAACTATGTTCTGCTCACATCTACCAAAGAACAAATGTTCTACTGTTCGGAAATGCTGGGTTTGGGGGACTTGGGAACAAAGCAGAAAATATTATTATATTATTATCATAGAAATTACCATAGGTTCTTTGGTGCCTCCTTATTAAATCAGTCTGATCTTCTCTCCTTTCCCCCACCCTCCCCTTGTCTCTTCTCCTTTACCTTCCTCTCTTCTTACCTCCTTTCATTTCTAATTGTGCTATAGCTTCCACAGAGCAAAGTACAAAAATGTTATGCACAGCTCAATTAATTTTTATATATGTATACATGCATGGATCATAATCCAGATAATACAGAATACTTTCACTCCAGAAAGCTTCCTTGTGCACTGTCCTTACTACCTCCCCATCATAAAAATAACTACTATTCTGAGCTGTATTTCATTATGGGCTAATTTTACTGTTTATATCTTCATATCATTGGAATCATATGGTATATATCTGGCTTTCAGTGTCTATGAGAGTCATCCATATTTTGTGAAGCAGTAGTTTATTGTGTAATATTCTATTATGCAACCATGTCACAGTTTATTCTATACGTTGTATTGTCCCTGGACCTCTGGATTTTTTCCAGTTTTTCACTATTATGAATTAAGTGTCTCTGAATATCCTTATATGTGTCTTTTGGTGAACATAAATATGTTCTCATTTCTGTTGGGTATACACAGAATTCAAATTGCTGGGACATAAGGCAAACATATGCTTTGTTTAGTGGATACTTCCAAATTATTCTCCAAAGTGACCATACCCATTTACACTCCCATCAGCAGTGTTAGAGTTCCAGATGCTCATTAGTCCTTGTAATTTTAGCCATTCTTGTGTACCCTGGTGGTTAATAGTGTATCTCATTGTGGTTTGAGTTTATCTCTCCCTAATAACTAATGATGTTGAACAACTTTTCATAAACTTACCAGCTATTTGATATCCTTTTTTGGTGAAGTGACTATTCATATATTTTACCCATTTTAGAAAATGGATTTTCTTCTTTACAAATGATTGATTTATACATATTCTTATATCTATAACTATATTCTTTTATAGTATAATGTATATATATAAAGAGTGCGTATATACAAATATGACATAAATATATATGTGATTTCTCAGTTTGTAGCTTCTCTATTCTCTTGATAGTGTCTTGTATTTTTTCAATTTTTTAAAAGCTTTATTTATTTATTTGAGAGAAAGAGCGTGTGGTGGTGGGGTAGGGAGATGGGCAGAGGGAGAGAATCTCAAGCAAACTCCCCAGTGAGCATGGAGCCATCCACGGGGCTCGAACACACAAACCACGAGATCATAACCTTGGCCAAAATCACGAGTTGGATGCTTAACCTCTTAACCTTTAGAGCCACTCGGGTGCTCCTTGATAGTGTCTTTTAAAGTACAGAATTTCTCAATTTTAATAAGGTCTAATAATTTATCAACCTTTTCTTCTATAGTCCTTTTATGTTCCTCTTTTAGAAATCTTTGCCAACAACGTAATGAACATATAATGACAAATATATATATACAAATATATATACACAAATATATTTGTTTATTTTAGAGAGAGAGAGAACCTGTATGGGGGGTAGAGGGCAGAAGGAGAGGGAGAGATAATCTTAAGCAAGCTTCATGCCCAGCGTGGAGCCTGACGTGGGGCTGGATCCCATGACTCTGAGATCATGACCTGAGCTGAAATCAAGAGTCAGACGCTTAACCAACTGAGCCACCCAGGCGCCCCAGACATTTAATAAATATTTAATAGATGAATGAGCTATGGGAACGAGTTGTCCACATTTTACAAGTAGTATTTCATAGTGCCATTTAGTTCTGTCTGTAGTGTTGCAGCTATGTTATGCATGTTTTCTCTCCAGTCTTCCTTCATGGAAGGAAACTAAGTTCTGTAATGTACTGATTGCATTTGCCTCCAACTCTGTGCCACTGCTGTGTGGGAATGTCTCTGGCCTGTGTCAGAAGGTTGGAAAACAGACAAGTCTGGGTAAAGTGCTGTGTGCTAATATGCAGCTGAAAAAGAGCCAGTGTTTCCTTCTGCAGTGTTGATGAGTCACTGGTGTCTACCTGGCTCCTGACTGAGCAGCCAGTGCCCTGCACATGTAAGCACACCATCCTTGGGGGGGGGGGTCTTCTGAAAATGGCATCTTTCTTCTCTTTTTTATCCAGTCTTTCCAGAAACACCTTTACTGGGAACTTCCGTCCAATCTCTGCTGAAGTGTTAGGGATAATGGAGGTTTCCCACATGTTATTGTCGAGAAATCAAGATAAAGGGCTCCATGGTCAGAGGAGCTAAGGGAGGATACTAACAGTACCCCAGCTCTGTGGCCTGGGAGAACCAACAGGATGAAAACAATGAGATGTGGGGGAACTGGTTGTAAGCTGCAAATGAGAAGGGTCCTCTTTTATTCATTGTTCAATCCCCAGTGCTGAAGGTGACAAGATCACCTAAAGCCAGCCCAGTTTGGAGAGTGAGGAGCTATTGTACAATTTGGCCAGCCCAACAGGCATAAACTGTACTTGCAGGCAAAGGGGGATGTGTGGTCACCCGACCCCTACCCAGTCTGTCAGAGGAGCTCAGTGAGGAGTTCCAAGAGGTGGAAGGGAAGAAGAGAATACAGATGAGCTGAGGACATTTGTCCAAAGTCATCCTCCCATTTGTTTAAAACTCCATGTGTGCCTCTGAATTTCTGCTCACATCTACTGCTCTTGACTTTTTCAGCAGTCTCCCCAACATTTCTCTAAGATAAAAAAGCTTCATGTCCTGATCTTTCTTCTTTTTCCATTAAAAAAATACAAACCCTTATCTATTGTTTTCATCACTCCAATTTCACCTCAATTCCCCCCTGGCTTGATAGATAATGAAGAAATATAGAAAGAGATCTTCCAGTCGTGTGTGATAATGTAAAGGAAAGCAAGTGAATCATAAACACAAAATTCAGTACCTCTGCAGATGGAGGGAGAGAGGGGGATGCAATCAGGGGTGGGACACAAGGGAGCTTCAAACCTTTTTTATTTTTTTTAAAGATTTTATTTACTTATTTATTTACTTGACAGAGACACAGTGAGAGAGGGAACATAAGCAGGGAGAGTGGGAGAGGGAAAAGCAGGCCTCCTACAGAGCAGGGAGTCCGATGCGGGGCTCAATTCCAGGACCCCTGGGGTCATGACCCAAGCTGACTTAATGACTGAGCCACCCAGGTGCCCCCCCCTTTTTAAAGATTTTATTTATTTATTTATTTATTTATTTATTTATTTATTTATTTATTTATTTGACATTGAGAGACCCAGTGAGAGAGGGAACACAGGCAGAGGGAGTGGGAGAGGGAGAAGCAGCCTTCCCACAGAGCAGGGAGCCCATTTTTTAAAGATTTTCTTTATACAAGGGAGCTTCAAATACTTAGGTAAAGTTCTATTAAGCTGAGGTGGTGAGAAAACAGGTGTTGGTTTTACTATGATATTATAAAGTGTATGTGGACATAATGTGGCCCAGTGCATGTACAATATGCTTTATAATATTAGAAAGGAAGCAAAATTAAGAAAAAAATACTTTTGTGTGGGTGACTGCCCGAGGCTGACTTAGATTCAGAGGCTGGCTCTCTATCCAGATGCTGTGACTTTGGACAAATGACTAAGCCTGTGTGTGCTCAGGCCTCCCCATGTGTGAAATGAGGATGGAAGGGAAGACTGCACAAGCCAGTGTGTGTCAGTGTCTCCAGCACAGCGCCTTTCCAGGGAGGGGGTAGTCCCACACAGCACTTTTCTTTCCTCTTTGCTTTCCCCACTGTCCAGCCACCGCTCACTCTCTTTTCTCTATCTTCAGTTACAAAATATTCTTTTCTGGAGGCTCCACTTTGTCTCCCATCTCTCTCTGTTTCTAGTGAAGATAAACTTTGGAGAATTAGGAAGAAATTGGAGTTTTTGCCCCCAATTTTAAAAAATTTAAGGACATCTCCCCTATAAAAGATCCTGTTATTTTCACCTCTGTCTCCAGGTTTTCCAACAATCTTTTTATAACACCCTCCTCAGAAACAAAACAAAACAAACACCATTATATTTCATGCAGTGAACAGGCAACAGAGTTTTTAGGGCAGGGGGAGACTTTCCCAGAAAGCCCAGACCCCCCAAAAGAAAAATTTTTAGAATATGAATTTAGTACATTTGTGCCCAATTATTCTGAAAGATAATCATTTATATTTATGAACCATCAGAGCCTGGGAAAATTAATGAAAAATCAGCATGGCAAAAATTTCTTTTAGGCTACAATTGATAATGAAAATAACAAAATGAAGGGCACCTGGGTGGCTCTGTTGGTTAACCATCTGCCTTCGGCTCAGGTCATGTGCCCAGGGTCCTGGGATTGAGTTCTGCATCATGCTACCTGCTCAACAGGGAGCCTGCTTCTCCCTCTTCCTCTGCCCTCCCCAGCCCCCACTGCCACTCACTCTTCTCTCTCTCACACTCTCTGTCTCTCTCTCAAGTAAATAAATAAAATCTTTAAAAAGAAAACAACAAAATGATGCAGCGCAGTTAAGATAGATCTGGACTGTATTTCTCAAATGAAAATTGAAGACAGAGTTGTCCATAGCATGAATATCTGTTTGAAAATGCAGGGTCTTAGGCTTCACAGAGTATTGCTACTCAGAACCATACACCACGTAATTTCTCTTGGCACATATGTTCAAGGCACAGTTGGTAGAATTGGTAGTTACTATTATAGCAGATGAAGCATGTCCCTTGGCACTTTCTCCCTCCCAGTCGTTTAGTTCCACTTCCCAATAGTCTGCTTTTCACGGAAGTTTTCCCAAGTGCTGAGTAGCTGTTAATAAGTTGCTATTCCCCAAGCTTGACTGGGATTTTAATGATGGTGGGAATGAGGAAGGGGAGGAGCAGACGAGGTTCTGTGCACTGCCCTCCATGGGCAGCATGCCGGCCACCTCCAGTCTGGAGAGCGGACCTGGTTCTCTTCACCCCTGCTTTGGAAAATCCAAGGAGGAAGTGAAGGACAGTTTTCCCTTCTTCATTATGGGACTAGAAAGGGAGGGAGGCCTGGCTCATTTTAAAATCAAATTTTATTCTAAAGTCAGTTGAATGCGTACACAAAAATGTGTACACGTTCATAGCAGCATTGTTTATAATTGTGAAAAAGTGGAAAAATCTCCACTGTCCATTGGCTGATGTGTGGGTAAATAAAAGGAGGCATATGCACACAGTGGAATATTACTCAGTTGTAAGAAGGAATGAGGCACTGATATATGCTACCACAGGATGAACCTTGAAAATACCATGCCAAGTGAAAGAAGACAGTCAAAGGAAACCACATATTTTATAATTCTATTTGTGTGAAATGTCTAGACTAGGCAAATCTATAGGGCTAGAAAGGGATTTAGTGGTTGCTTAGGGCTGAGGGGAAAGAGAACGGGAGTAACTGCTAATGCATATGGAGTTTGTTTTGAGAGTAATGAAAATGTTCTAAATTGACTGTGGTGATGGTTGTACAACTTGGTGAATACACTCAACCCATTACATTATAACACTTTAAAAAGGTGCATTGTACAATACGGGAATTGCATCTCATTAGAACTAGTAGAAAAGATCAATTTGAAGAATTCTATTTTTGAATTCCATGTTGTGATCATCAAAAGTGACTGCCATCTTGGCAACATGAAGTGAGGGGAGAGTGAGGAGAATGAAATACACAGTGGCTTTGGCCTGTTACGAGCTGTGCTGACGCCAACAGAGAGAACCCCCCTGGGTTCTGCCAGGATACCACCCTGCTTCATTCCTTCACGCCAAATCCCAGCATTAGCTGCAGTCCCACTGACTAGACCACAGAAGTAGTTTCCAGAAACTCACTGTTACAATGCGTGTGTCTGTGTTTCCCGAGAAGAGAACGAAAGCAAAGGAGCTAAGCTTTCGGGAAAGCCTAAGCAGCTGAGAATGTTCAGACTGGTTCGTCTTACTAGCTGATCACCAGCCTAGAAAGCACAGGGAGGTGTCCTGATGGAACGGGATTTTGTCCAGGCACATGTCTGTGGCCTTGGGAGCTCAGAGAGGAAACGGGAATGCCTCAGGAGCTGGAACACAGCTGGGTCCTCACCTGTTTGCTCCGTGTATCGTTCTTCCCTTTGCTCCTCAAGCCTGCTGCTCCCCTTCACGTACATGAGGTACTAAAAGAGGAAACCTCCCTCCTTCTCCTGAACAAGGCTCTGCCATGGAAATGAGGATCTACTGTTCCTCGATGTAATATTTTCCATTGTCTAACCTCTCTCATCTCAGGATAACACAAGGCAAAGAATCGGAAATCCAGGGGGGAAAGGCATGGGACATAAGGAAGAAAGGGCCTAGGGAGACCAGATGGAAGGAATAGCATCTTGAAATTTTGAAAATTACATAATGCACAATGCACTGAGGTAAGATCACTTCTTCCCCTGTAAGATGAAGGAGGAAGGTGAGGGTAAAGGAATAATGGCAGTGAGAGCTTCCACAGATAAGTCACCGTTGCGCCGAAGGACAGCTCTGCTAAGGCCTGTCAGGATTGTTAGTAATTTGAAAGAGAAATTAATTAAGTGCAGTTTTTTATGTTGTTTTGTTGTTGCTCACCAGGAATGTGTCCTTGTCTTTTAGCATACATACAGGCTAAATGTGTTTAAATGATATCTTAATGTCTCTCGAGCTATGCTAAATGAGCCTAACACACACATGTACTTATGTTGTGCATTTAGTGATTGGAATGATCGTGTAACAATCTGCTTCATCACTCTTGGGATTCCTATTCTGTCAATTCTTAGATACCTCACAGGTGGTATTTTATATACAAAAGAAAGAAAAAGATTTTACTGGTATTACAAAGGAAGGATTTCACAGACTTTTTGTTTCTACAGTTTCATCTTTGTTCATTATATTAACTGAAGAGAAGTATTGTTCCTCACATTCATAATAATTATCCTGAATTAACTTTTAAGTTTTTATTCATTTCTTTCTCTGTACCCAACATGGGGCTCAAACTCATGACCCCAAGAACAAGAGTCGCATGTTCTTCTGACCGAGCCAACCAGGTGCCCCTGATTATCCTGAAATATTGAGAAAAGGCTAACTTATCCTTTCTGAGAAGGCAAGCAAAGTTTACAGGACACTTTCCCTTAAAAGAAACACTTCCTTTTAAAAGAAAGTGTTTCTTTTAAAACATTTACCATGTAGGGGCATCTGGGTGGTTCAGTTGGTTTAGCGTCCAGCTCTTGGTTCTGGCTTAGATCACGATCTCATGAGTCATGAGGTGGAGCCCCTTGCTGGACCTCACGCTCTGCAGGGAGTCTGCTTGAGATTCTCGCCCTCTCCCTTTGCCCCTCTCCCTACTCGAGTGCACTCTCTCTCTCTAAAAATAAAGCTTAAAAAATATTGACAGTATAAAATATTTTAATACTTACAGAACTAAAAACCTGTTTGTTTTTTAAGTTCTTATTCAAATTCCAGTTGGTTGACATACAGTGTAACATCAGTTTCAGGCGTACAATATAGAGATTCAACACTGTTATGCAATACCCAGTGCTCATCACAAGTACCCTCCAGAATCCCCATCACCTGTTCCACCCATCCCCTGCCCACCACCCTCTAGTAACCGTCAGTTTGTTCTTAGTAATTAAGAGTCTGTTTTTTGGTTGTCTCTCTTTTTTCTTTTGCTTGTTTGTTTTGTTTCTTAAATTCCACATATGAGTTAAATCATATGGTATTTGTCTTTCTCTGACAGACTTATTTTACTTATATAATACTCTCTAGGTCCGTCCATGTTGTTGCAAATGGCAAGATTTCATTCTTTTTATGAGTAATACTCCATTAGATATATACACCACATCTTCCTTATCCATTCTTCAATTGATGGACATTTAAGCTGTTCCTTAATTTGCTATTATAGATAATGTTGCTATAAACATAGGGTTGCGTGTATCTCCTTGAATTCGTACTTTTGTATCCTTCGGGTAAATACCTAGTAGTGCAATTACTGGATCCTAGGGTAGTTCTATTTTTAACTTTTTGAGGAAACTCCATATTGTTTTCCAGAGTAGCTGCCCCCGTTTGCATTCCCACCAACAGTGCAAGAGAGTTCCCCTTTTTCTGCATCCTCACCATCATCTGTTGTTTCTTATGTTGTTGATTTTAGCCATTCTGATAGGTTAATGACCTGTTTTTTAAAAATTGTTTTAAAAACAGCTATGCAGAATAATTCTAGCCCTGAAAACTCTGACTAGCTGAGGCCTCTATACTATTTATGGAAACTGAGTATTACAATTGTCATTCTTGTATATGCTGAGCACTAGTGGGCAATAGATAGCCCACCCTTTGATTTTTTTTCCTTAATCATTGACTAGCTTGCTTATGTTTACTGCTAGGACATCTATCGTGCTATATAATAATTTAGTGATTGAATTTCTTGTAGGGCGCCTGGGTGGCTCAGTGAGTTAAAGCCTCTGCCTTCGGTTCAGGTCATGATCTCGGGGTCCTGGGATCGAGCCCCGCATCAGGCTCCCTGCTTGGCAGGGAGCCTCCTTCCTCCTCTCTCTCTGCCTGCCTCTCTGCCTACTTGTGATCTCTCTCTCTGTGTCAAGTAAATAAATAAAATCTTTAAAAATAAATAAATAAATAAATAAATAAATAAACCACATCTGCAATTTTTAGATTTCAGAGCAGCAAAGTCTCTATACTAGAATCTTGTTTGTTTACAGGTATTGTTTTAGTTCTAGAATATGCTGATGGTTTCTAAATCCTAGATGTTGGGCCAGCTCCTCAGAGTTCTGAGAGGGAGCCCAGCAGAGCTGCGGTCCTCTGTCTAGAAGGCAAGGCCTGCTGGTGCGGAGTGATGCTGCCAGGGGAGTGCAGGAATGCAGGGCTCTCTAAAGGCCCTTGAACCAGGGCACGTAGCATCTGTGGGCATCTGTGCAGCCTCACCATTAAGATCGTGTAACACGAACACACTGGTGAGTAAGTAGATGCTGTCCGGAGTTCTCTGGGTGTTGCTTCTGCACCCCACTCCCTTGGCCTTCCCTGAGGTGGCAGGGCAGTGGGACTTCCAGGGCCCGAGCCCTGCGAGGACCGGCAGGAGCTGAGCATGGAGCTCAGGCCTTACCTGGGCTAAATATTCTGAACTACTACCATTGCTCTCAGACCTAAAGATTCATCGTTCTCTGTTGACTACATACTTACTCCATTTGTGTATAATAAAGCTGTATCTCTTTACATTGCTCCTTCTTTTCCTCTTCCTTTTTGTCTTTTCTTGCCTGTAGGATATTTGATTGCTGATGTATATCACCTTTATCAGAAATTGAATAGAAAGGTAGCTGGTCAGTATTGGGTGTTAGAACCACCTGGAATCGTCTCTAATCCATACAAATAAAGTTCATTCAGGCCACAAAGCTTTGGGTACGCTGATTCAGCTTCCCTGATGCCATATTTTGTTGGCATCTCTGAACACAGCTTGTTAATAAGTGTCTCTAACATTATTTAACCTTCTCTTTGTCCTCTTTACTGGCATGTTTTCTGCAGATTCTGAAAGCATGGTTCCCATTTTTTCCTACCTTTCTTATACATACGAAGCAGCGTCTTATCCTCATGGGGTTTTGTTACCCATTAAGCCCTTACTAAATATTTGTGTTTTCTGTGTCATGTCCATTTTCATTTATCACAGATAATTGAAAACATTTTTTCTTTGAAAACTTCGAACTTTCCTTATGTTCTTATAATATCTTAAAGTTGTTATCAAGGAGGTTTTTTAGAGGCTAAATTCTAGGAAAACTGGATGTCAGAGTCCCTTGATTTTCATTTCTGGCATTGTTAAGCACCCTATCTAGCAAAAAGAAATAAAGTGATTTTAAGTTGTTTCCAAAATATGAGCTTGTTTTTGAAAGCAAAGCAGTTTTAAAATAAGTTAAGTTTGTTTCGTAATAGTGCATCCAAGTTAAATGAACCATGTAATTTCTGCTTATGGGTGTTAAGTTTAAAAGCAAACATTGTTTCCAAAAAAAAACCTGACAGGCTTTATTTTTCAAAGAGGAAAAAACAGGAAGAGTATCTCTTAATTGGAAGTGTAATGCCTTAGGGAGTTGATAGCAATAGTGTGTTACATACACACAGCAAGAATTGATACCAATCACATTTTGAAGTGTTCTTTCTGAAAATATTTACACTTCAAAGAAAAAGTACAGAAGCACTTGAGATCTGACTAAAACATTCATTATAGCTCAGTGTATACCTGATTATTTATAAAGAGCAATTTAAGGAAAAAGGAATTACCTATATCAACTTCTGAAAGGGTAAACCTGAAAAGTTTCTTTCCTTGAGTTATTCTTGCTACAGATACTAAAAAGTTATTACTTATTATTATTATATCATAGTTTAAAGAGAGCTTTAAATATGGGATCTCCTTTGAAATTATGGGTATGTCATGAAGTTCCAAAGAGTGCTAATACACATTCATGTCTTTCTTTAAAACTGTTTTCTTTTAAATTATTCAATATATATTTCACGCATAAAAAATAGTTTGTTAACAATTTGCCATGTCTGTCTCCTTTTCTTTCTTCTTTCTTTTTTAAATCAACATATGATGTATTATTTGCTTCAGGGGTACAGGTCTGTGAATCATCAGTCTTAACACAATTCACAGCGCTCACCATAGCACAAACCCTCCCCAATGTCCATCACCCAAACACCCTATCCCTACCCTCCCACCTCCCAGTAACCCTCAGTTTGTTTCGTGAGATTAAGAGTCTCTTATGGTTTGTCTCCCTCCTGATCCCATCTTGTTTCATTTTTTCCCTCCCTACCCCCCACGACCCCCCGCCCTGCCTCTCAAATTCCTCATATCAGAGAGATCATATGATAATTGTCATTCTCTGATTGACTTATTTTGCTTAGCATAATACCCTCTAGTTCCATCCACGTCATTGCAAATGGCAAGATTTCATTTATTTTGATGGCTGCATAGTATTCCATTGTATATATACACCACATCTTCTTTATCCATTCATCTGTTGCACATGCACCCGAATGTTTATAGAAGCAATGTCCTTTTCTTTTTTTAAAGAAAAAATTTAATACAGATTTTTTGTGGGGTTTTGTTTTGGTTTGGTTTGGAGGGGGGTAGGGGCAGAGAGAGAGGGAGAGAGCCCAGCACGGAGCCTGATGCGGGGCTTGATCATGACCCTGAGATCGTGACCTGAGCCAAAATCAAGAGTCTGATGCTTAACTGACTGAGCCACCCAGGTGACCCAAAACAGATATGTTTTAAGACTCCCTCCACAAAGTCCATTCCCTTCCTCTTTTCCCAGCTATTACTATTAAACTGAAACCACTGTATATCCTTTCTACTCATGTTTTAATGCTTTTATTGCATGTGTATGTGCATATAAGTGGTATATATTATTGTTTAAATTTTTAAAGTTTATATACATAGTATCATATTTTTATCTATCCTCTTACAAACTGCTTTTTAAAATACTCAATATATAGTTTTTGAGATTTATCTCTGATGATATAAGCATATCTAGTCTATTTAACTACAATATGCAATACCATACTTTATTTATCCAATCCCTTCTTGATAGACATTTCATTTTTTCAGTTTTTGTAATTTTTTACCATGTGAAAATACCACCCTATTGGTTGTGACTACTGAATGAACTCATAAATTCAGTGGGAAGTAAAGAGCACATCACAATCCTTTCACATTTAAACATCAAGTAATTACAATATTAACATCTGTATGTCTTTGACCTAACCAACTTCTAGCAAAGGAGAATTCTACAACTTTGCCAGAATATGTAATTTCAGTTCCAGCCTTTCAAGAAAGACCTGTTTATCCTCTTTGACAGCTTTAACAGCAAAGTCAGAAAAACCAGCACCTAAAATCTCTGGCAAGCCACTCCTTAGCCTGGGTCAGAGGAAAGGTCAAGTTTAAGAGGTTTGTTTCTTGACCAAATGTGCAAACAATGTGGCAGTGAGAACCCTTGTCTAGACTTGCTAGGTAATAGAATTTTTAACCTTATTAGAAAGTATGAAATTCTTCTCCAATGTATATTTGTAAGTATGAGTTCCCACCTTTCACATTCTCACCAACATTTGGTATTATCCAACTCTTAAATTTTTGCTTATCTGATGGATGCAAAATGTTATCAGAATATAGTTGTTGGGTTTTTTATTTAAAATTTTTTACTTGGGAATATTTTCAAACTTATGGAAAAGTTGGAAAAATAGTTCAAAGAACTTTCAGATACCCTTTATCCAGATTCACCAATTATTAACATTTTGCTTCATTTTATTTGTCTTTCTATACATATTTTTCTGAATCACTTCAGATTAAGCTGTGTGCAGAATGTGCCCTTTCTACCTAAATATTTTAATGTCTATGTTCTAAGAATAAGAACACCTCTTGTATTATCCAAGTACAATGATCCACTTTAGGAAAGTTAACTGGACACACAATACTTTAATCTACCACCCATAATTTTTTCCACTGATTAATCATGCCCTTTATATCATTTCTTTCCCCTGTCCAGGATCCATTCCAAGACCATGTGTAGCATTTGGTGGTCTCGTCTTTAGTCTCCTTTAATCTTGATCAGTTCCTCAGCCTTTCTTTATTTTAAAGGATGCAGTCCTCATGTTTTAATAGAATGTTCTTCATTTTGAGTTTTAATGTAGTTTAATCTACATTTTCCTGATTGGTAATAATGTTGAGATCTTTTCCTATGTATATTGGTTATATAAACTTCCTCTTCTGTGAATTAATTAATTTTTACCCATTTTTCTTGTGAGTTGTCCTTACTGAATTTTTTCCACATTTTGAATACTAATCCTTTACTTGTTATATATACTGTAAAGAGCTCCTCTCCAACTGTGCCATTTTTGTGGTTATTGCTTAACTTTTTTTGAATTTTTTAATTAACTTTTTAATGATTCCTTGTGTAATGTAGAAGTTTACAATTTTTTGTTAAAGTATAATTAACATACAGTGTTATATTAATTTCTGGTATACAACATAATGATTCAACAATTCTCCACACTACACAGTATTCACTGAAGTTTACATTTTTTCAAAGATCTATTTATTTTAGAGAGAGGGAGTGAGTGGGGGGAGGGGTAGAGGGAGAAGGAGAGGGAAAGAATCTCAGGCAAACTCTCTGCTGAGCATGGAGCCCATTGTGGGGCTCCATCCTAGAACCCTGAGATCAGGACCTGAGCCAAAATCAAGAGGTGGACACTTAACCAACTGAGCCATCCAGGCACCCCTGAAATTTACATTTTTAAATGTAATAACATTTATCAGTATTTCTCTGTGAGGTTTCTTTTCAGTCTTCCCCAAAATTGCCTGGGCTCTTTTTGGCCTTTTGTTCTTCCATTATAAGTTTGGGATAAGCCTTGTAAGTTTATTGAAAAGATCTAATGGCATTTCCATTAGAAAAGTAGTGGATTTATGGGGCCCCTGGGTGACTCAGTCCATTAAGCATCTGCCTTCAGCTCAGGTCATGATCCCAAGGTCCTGGGGTTGGGCTCCCTGCTCAGCAGGAAGCCTGCTTCTCCCTCTTCCTCTGTCTTCTGCTTGCTGCTTACCCTACTTGTGCTCTCTCTCTGTGTCAAATAAATAAATAAAATCTTTAAAAAGGAAGGAAGGAAGGAAGGAAGGAAGGAAGGAAGGAAGGAAGGAAGAAAGAAAGAGAAAGAAAGAAAGAAAGAAAGAAAGAAAGAAAGAAAGAAAGAAAGAAAGAAAGAAAGAAAGAAAGAAAAAGAAAAGAAGTGGGTCTGTAGACTAATTGGGAAGAAAACTGACCTCTTTATTCTCATCCATAATTATATCTGTTCATTATCTTAGGTCTTGACACATGTCCTTTAGGAAAGAATATAATTTTATTCTTGAAGAACTTGACCATTTGTTCTTTGAATACCATGGTACCTTTAGTTTTTTATTGTTGTGAATAGGATTTTTTTTTTACATTTTCTAATTATAATTTTTGGTAAATAGAAACACTACTGATTGTTATACATTGATCTTTAATGTAGCAACCTTGATAAACTCTTTTATTTCTAGTAGTTTGTAGATTGCCTTGGATTTTCTTAGATAATCATCTAATCTATGCATAATGACAATTTTGTTTCTTTCATTTTAGTGTTTATACTACATTTCTTGTTCTTATCTTTTGCACAGGCTAGAAACTCCAGTTTATTGATAAATAGATACAGTGATAGAGGTTATGATTGTCTTTTTCTTAGCTTTAAAGAGACTGTTTCTAACAGTTCATTATTAATGAATGCTCACTGTATGCTTTTTATAGATACTCTTTTTCAGGGAAGAACTCTAACCCCATCCAGAATTACAAAAATTAATAAGACTGCAAAAGAGACACATGCCAGCCAATTATCTTGCCATAATTCTATGGATGCCAGAAGTAGGATAATGAGACTCAATGGATCAGAGTAGGACAGTTTATTATTCTCAGCAGAGCAAACAGTCTTAACCCCAAGTCCCATGGTGTGATGTGGTAGCCCAGTGTACTACAACTAGGGAATCCAAGGCTAGGGACTCAGCACCTTTTATATCAAGCAATAAGCAAGGTAATCCTCCTCCCCTGCAGAATGAGTGGTTACACTGAAGTCATGTTATGATGGCCTTGACCTATATAATTGTCTATGTAGCTAACTACAAAAATGGCTCAAGGACAAGCTGGTTAAAGCCTTCAGGGTTGACTTACTCAGAAAGGACATGTAAAGATATTTGGAACCCATGGCAAGCTGCCTTTCCCAACAAGAATTTTTTTACTTGGTTTGCTAGAGGATTTTGACATGAATGGCTATTGAATATTGTCAAGAGATGTTTTTGTATATATTGAGGAAACCATGTAGCTTTTCTCCTTTAATATGTTACCCTCCTATGTTATATTAATAGTAACATTAATTGCCTAATGTTAAACCAGGTTGGACTTCCTGGGTTAACTTCTTGATGAAGGTATATATTATATTTTTTAGACATTGAACAATTCATTTTGCTAATATTTTATTTAGCATTTTTATAAATATGCCTTTAGTTGAGATCGGCCCATAGTTTTCCTTTACTTTATGACCAATTTCTGCTCTGGATATCAAGGGTATATGAGAGTCATAAAGTTAATTGGTGAGCTTTCCTTCTTTCTCCATTCTCTGGAACAGTTTATATAAGAGGGGTTATATGATGAAGGTTACCTGAAACTTTAGTGGAGTTTACTTAATGTGAAAATATTAGGGCCTATTAACTTCTGAGCAATCTTTGGAGTACTGTTTAAATTTCCTTAACTTAGTAGGACTTTAATCAGTGTGTTTCATCTTGAGCCAATTTTGGTAATTTATATATTTTTAGAACATTTATTTTCCACTCTCTTGAAATTTCCAAATGTATCGGTATAATATTTTCATGGTTTAAAAACCCATTTCTGTTTGTGTAGATAGGTATTGTCTTTATTTCTAATGCTTCAAGTTTTCCTTTTCTTCTCAACTATACTTTGTTTTCTATTTCATTATTATCTGACTTATCTTTATAGTCACTTTCTTCCCATTTGTTTGAGTTTATGCTATTCTTTTTCTAGCTTCTTGAGTGAATGCTTAGTTAATTAATTTTTGGTCTTTCATTTTTTTCCTAACATATATAGTTAAAACTATAAATTATCTTTAGCTTTATACCTATAATTTGTTACATAGTATTTTCATTGTTGTTCAGTTGTGTCTTACAACTTCGGTTGTGTTATCTTCTGGAAGCCCTGAGTAATATAGAAGTGAAACTGTAAACTTTCAAAGATACAGCAGTTTTTTGTTTGTTTTCTTTAAGTAATGGTTTTGCTTTTGCTCTCCTTGCAGGAGCCTTATCTATTCAAGACTAATTTTTATATTAATTCCTTAATTTGTGATTATTGCATTACAAAGGTACTATAATTTCAGACCCTGTATCTGTGCAGATCATAGGCTTTGGTATTTTGTTTTTTCATGGGGGGCTTGTGTCCCTATCCTGAGCCCTGGACACATGGCAAGCTTCTTTGTTCCTTCCCTGGGGTCATTGGAGACTGTTACTGCTTACGTTTTCATGGAGGAAGTATCCTATCTATGAATCCAGCTTTATGACTGGGGTCTCATTTCCGACTCTCTGCCATGCATGGTCTCATGGCTATGTCTCTTGTCTCCTCGGGGTCATTAAAGCCCTAGTTTCTAGATATAACAGCTTATTTCTGATCTGCTATCTGCTGGGATGCCAGAGTGCCAGCATGGACATTTACTTCTTTTGGTTTGAGTTCTTTCTTTCTTTCTTTCTGATCTCAAGGCACTTCTTTTCCTTTCTTTTGTGCTCTTTTGCATTTTAATCTATTGAATTTTATCTCACATTTCTATGAGTTTATAGTGAAAGGTGTCAATTTTTGATTAGCACCCCCCCCCTCAGCATCCTTTCCAAACAGAATTTTGACCCCTCGTTCAGTGCAAGCATTGAATGAACTCCTAAATTTAGTGGAAAGCAAAGAGCACATCACAATTCTTCTATATTTAAACATCAAGTTAGCTACAGTACTATCATCTATGTGTATGACTTCACCACCTGTAGCAAAGAAGGATTCTACAACTTCTGTGGGAATATATAATTTCATTTCTAGTATATCTACCAGAACATTTATCCTCTTTGACAACTTTAGCACCAGAGTCAGAAAAATCAGTACCTAAAATCTCTGGCGTACTACTCTTAGCGTGGGTGAGTAGAAAGGTCAGGTTTAATGGTATTGCCTCTTGACCAAACGTGCAGATTGTGGACTTACTAATACCCTGTTCTGCTAGAAAAACAAGACCTCAGACAAACACCCACTATTTGAACACTGACATTTTTGACTGATTGCATCATGGTATGCAACTGATATCCACTCTAAAATTGCTGTGGTATTATGTGAAGTCAAAGCATTTAAAATCTGTTTTTCCGAATGACTTTTATCTTGATTCATTTAAATACAGATGTGACTATAGGCTCAAAGAAGACTCAGAATCAGTGGTTTACAAATTGCCTCAAATACAACAAACATCCAATTAGAGTTTAGGAGCTCTAAGCTTTTGGGTACTTTAAATTAATTCAATTCAATTATGCAACATAATCCTTTTATAATGTTCAGCTTTGAGTCCCTCATTTCATGATAAAGGAGAGGGTGTGACCAAGGAACACAGAGTTCAGGAGTTAGGGCAATATACCCAGCCCTAGAGGGTTTGGGGTCAGTGAAAGGCTACAGCCATACTTGCCTCTATGAAATCAGTGGGGTGTATCACCACTAACTCCTTGACCACCACTGATCTCTATAACTGGAATGCTTCTAACAGAGAATTATCTAGAGATAAATTGTAATAGTCACCTGCTCCCTGTATCATTCCGGGAAATCCTGTTTTTAACCCTTTTCTGACATAAACATGGGAATTTGAGCCACTGTATCTCTGTGTCAGTCTCTGAGGGCTGTAGGTATTGACCATCTCTATATCAAATTTATATGGCTCCACATTCCCTAGCGTTTAGCATCATCATGAGAGGTACTTATCTGGCAGTTTATTGCTAAGTGCCAAAATTTCAAGTCTCATTGAACTACCAAAGACAATTGTTTTTCATTTTCTTCTCCAGGAAGTTTTGAAGTACAATATGTAGATTGAACCTTTACCCATCTTCCCTACTTTTAAAGGTTGTCAGGCATGTGAAGCTGAGAGAACAGTATATCAGCAACAACAATCCAACAAACCAACAACCGGTGGATTCAGAAGCCAACTGCTAGTTGATGGCAAAAATCTATCTCCTATACAGGAAGTACATTCTTTTGCATACTGAAATGTCTCTAAACATTCAAAAACTCTGTTGGGTGGCTTTTTTTCTGGCCTCAAAGATGTCCAGAACTCTTATTCATTCATTTTCCTATCCTACTTCTCAGTTGCTGGAATGTTATGTCAGAGTGCTACCTCTTCTAAGAAATCTTCCTGGTTTCCTCCAGGCAAAAGTGACCCCTTCCTTGTTGTTTCATATTTTCTGAATCCCTCTGTCACAAATCCTATCACGCTTTTTTGCATTTGTCTGTTTACATGCCTGGTTCTCTCTGTCAGAGTATAAGCTCCTTAAAGACTAGTGCCACCCATTTTCCCTAACATCTAGAATAATATGTGGCACATTGGACATATCCCATAAACATTTACTGAATGAATAAATAAAGAGAAGGAGTTCATCTTACTGTTTTTTACCTGGGTTCTATTATGAACTACGGTTTCTCTTTCATTAAACCTTCTCAGTGACGAGAATCAGTTTATTTTGCATAGTAGAAGCATTCAACAAGTATATATGCATACATAAAATACCCAATTTCATTCCAAGTGGAGCCTCTGCATTTAAAAAAATAACCAAAAGAAGCCTGATGAGTCACCTTACCATTTCCTGTGAAAATCTCTTCACCTCAGAAAAGCCTTTTGGTCAGCACTTTGACAATTTTGTGTGTAGAAAATCCTGATATGAGTCAATAGATCAAACATCATAGTCAGTTTTCACAATCTGCTTAAAAGTAATTTCAGTTTTTCACCTTTTGTCTAAGTTGCAATTTGTCACATGCTTTAGTTTGCCTTTCTAATTTTCTAGACCAAAAAATAACTCATCACTATCTTATAACCTGTTTGGTACCCTTGTTGAAATCAACCATTAAATATCAAGAAGTTAAAAAGGTAAGTTCATGTCTTTGTTAGAAAGTTTGGAACTTGCTGAGAGCACCCATTTGAATAACTTTTTGGATGTGAAATACAGACATGGTAAAAATTGTAAAGACCATCTGGGCCCAAGGAAGTAAGCCTTAAGTATTCTCTAATGGTTTAGAAGGAGTTTTCTGTGTGATAAATTCAGCTTGGGTTTTCCAGATCTGTCCTTTAAGATGCACTATTAATTAAATATGTACCTGCACATTATAACTACGGATGTTACCAGATCTTACTTGCGGCAATGCCCTTTTTCTTTCATTTTTTATTTTAGTGTAATTGTGCTTGTGTTTTCTCCATCTCTCATTTTCTTTATTGGGTCCTAGCAATGGGTGGAAAAAATTTCCAGAATAGGAATAGAAACAGGTGCAGCAGGAGAAGCTTGATCACAAGCGAGGGCAGACTATTTTTAGGTAGTCATGGAAAGATTTGCCTTGGTGTTGGAAGAAACTGAATGACTTAGCAGAGCCCCTTAAAAGTAGTCTCTATAAATATGCAGTAAATATAGAACACAGAATAAACCCTGGTAAGTGCCAGGCACTGTGCGAAGAATGAGATGTGGAAATGGAAAAATGAATATGCTACAATTCCTGCCTTTATGGAGCTCACAATCTTATCTGCCATGTCATGTGAAAATTACAACACTTGTAGTGTTTATGAGGACACAGGGGGACATGATCAGTTTTTCAAGGGAAAGTCAAAGGTTTCACAAAAGAGATATATAAGCTAGATCTCAAAGGGAAGCAGATTTTACTGGGTAGAGGAGGTGGGGGGAAGAGCATTTAAAGCAGAGAAAACAATGTGACCAGAGCAAATGCATAGTGTTCTGGGAGCTACCTTTCTTGCTAGCTAGTTTCTTGCCACCCCCACCACGGGTCGGTGGCCTGGTGCTCTGCTCTGACTACCAGGCACTGCCTTTCCTCCTCCAAGCTCCTAGATCATCTCATGACCCTCTGGTTGTAATTAGGTTTTAGGAAAAAAGGGATATGAAGGATCCCTTCTCCTTTATATTAAATGTAAAATTGTAAAGATCCTCTAACCTCTTTTCCATCTGCAGAGCAAATAATGGAGCTGGGTTCATTTGTAACAAGCAACTCTGAAGTAAGAACTGGTGAATGGCTTGGACTTGACTTGTATTTTATATGTGTTATCTACTATGAAGAGAGTTTAGCCTCCTGTTTGCTTTGGTTTAATAAGAAATCAGATTCTGAGAATTTTTCAGTCCTATTTTCTATCCCTAATGATATAATTATTCTCTTGTCTTCTAAATAAGTCTTTGAAACTCAGTCAGGAGCTTTCAGTGAATGGTGGGGACATGGTAGGGAAGGTGATTCTGATGCCCCTGATCTGGGGCCTGAGGAAGAAGTAATCATTAGCTCAACAATATGTGGGCTGGGGGCGAGCAGGCTGCATTCAATTCCTGGCCTGTAAGCTCTGTGAGGGCCAGAAAGTGCTCTGTGCAATCTCATGTGGCTGGAACATTGTCTGACATGAGACAGGTTCTGAACTGAAAAATGTTGACAGAGGAGTTGAAAAGATCCCATGGTTGCTGGGGCATGGGGAGCAAGGAGTTGCATGGAACAAAGTGATTCTGAGAGATATTAGGACCTGTAGTTCACGTCGAAGATAGTGGGCTTTGTCGCTGGTAGTGGGACGCCGTGAAAGGATTTTAAGCTTGTTGAATCACTATGATGCATACGTAATCTAACATTGTATGTCAACTATACTTTAATAATAAAGCTTTTAAAAACAAACAGCTAACAAGGAGATTTTATTTTATTTTATTCATTTTAGAGATTTTACCTATTCATTTGAGAGAGCGAGAGAGAGCAAGCAGAGGGAAATGGAGAAGCAGGGTCCTGCAGGATGCAGGGCTCCATCCCAGGACCCTGAGATCATGACCCAAGCCAAAGGCAGATGCCCAACTGACTGAGCCACCCAGAAGCCCCCCCAAAAAAGGATTTTTAACAAGGGAATGATACAATAGGCTTTGCTGTACTGTGTAGAGCAGTGCTTTCCAACTCTTTGATCATGACCGACAGTGAGAAACACATTTTGCATTGTAGCCTAATAAGACACACATACACACATAAATAACTTTTTTTGTGAACAGTGCTTAACCTTTTCAAGTGTAATGTTACATTATTTTCTGTTCTGTTTTTTAAAAGTAGTGGTCAAAAATCAGTATAACTCATGGGTCATAAGTACAGTTTGAAAGACTCTTGTATGGGGAATGGATACTCTGATGATGAAGGCTACAGGCATAAAATTAAAGAAACAGAAAACAACTTCAGGTGACCTAAGAAAGGTCAAAACGCGCTAGCTTAAAAACAGTATGCAAAACAGAAATCCGGAGAGAGACTATTTCCAGGGGAAGTCATAACAAGAGTGTCAAATGTGGGAAGGAGGTTAGGAGTTACAGAATCCCAGATGAAAAGCATCAAAGCCCAGTCAGCTTGCTTCAGGGCACACGAGGTGCTGTTGGAGGACTAGTGCCGGGATTTCTCCCATGTCTGTGATCTTCCCATGATTCCCTTCATCCTCCCCATCAGGACTTTCACAAGTATGAGGTACTGTGATGTCATCCCCAGGTTATAGGTCTGGAAGCCGAAGCCTGGGGAGGTTGTGTGACTTGCGGTGAGGGGAGATGCCTGTGGGGAGGACAGTGCAGGGCCGGACAGCAGGCCTCCTTAGGTCTGGCCGTGTGATCTTCCCATCACACCAGGGCTCCATACATACGTAGGAAGGAGGAAGCCAGCTTACAAAGACAGGCCGTCTTTTGACAGGTATACGTCTCTGTGCTGGACTGGAAGAGTTCTGTCAATACTATCTAATCAGTCTGGATTANTTCCTATGTCTGCATCCTGTTGAGGTAGTTTTTTTGTTTTGTTTTGTTTTGTTTTTTATAAAGATTTTATTTATTTATTTCACAGAGGGAGAGAGATCACAAGGAGGCAGAGAGGCAGGCAGAGAGGTGGGGGGGGAAGCAGGCTCCCCGATGAGCAGGGAGCCCGATGCGGGCCTCGATCCCAGGACCCTGAGATCATGACCTGAGCCGAAAGCAGAGGCATTAACCCACTGAGCCACCCAGGCGCCCTGGATTAAAATTTTAAATTGAGGTGTAGGAATGGCTTCCTCAGAAATGTAGGAGCATCATAATTCATCTATTTCAGAAAAAGAGTGATTACATCTGAATATGCAATTCTTAGTCATGTATCTTCATTGGTATCTTGGCTCAAAGAGTGGGAGAGGATATCAGGAAACGTAGTCATCATAAAAATGCTTATTGAGGGGCGCCTGGGTGGCTCAGTGGGTTAAGCCTCTGCCTTCGGCTCAGGTCATGATCCCAGGGTCCTGGGATCGAGCCCCGCATCTCTGCTCAGTGGAGAGCCTGCTTCCCCCTTTCTCCCTGCCTGCCTCTCTGCCTACTTGTGATCTCTCTCTCTGTCAAATAAATAAAAAAAAATCTTAAAAAAATGCTTATTGTAGAAAACCTTTGGGAGATTGATTTTAATCTTAAGAACCAGGAAGATGAAAGATAAAATGTGGTTAATAAGTAATAACATGTAAATTAGAAAGCATTTGTGTTTGAGGATGTGAAATAATAAAATCAGTTTGAAATACATTTTCTACCAAAGCTGTTGTGTTTCTAGAGCAAACTAGCTTTTGGAACTGTCACAGGGCACTTTGGGCCATAACAAACTGTCCCACTATTGACCTACTTTGACTGGGGAATTGTTTCTGAAACGAGCTTGGGTAGAGCAGGGGTTGATTTCCGTGGGAATCCGTGTGTGCCCAGGCTGTGGAAAGTGAACTCAAGAGGCAGTATG
Organism: Ailurus styani; assembly: GCA_002007465.1. Taxonomy (NCBI): domain Eukaryota; kingdom Metazoa; phylum Chordata; class Mammalia; order Carnivora; family Ailuridae; genus Ailurus; species Ailurus styani. Next base: position 1,694,880 of record LNAC01000039.1, read on the forward strand.
GCATTTGCCTACAGGTTTCATTAGAACTTGATAATTTTGATGTTAGTGTAGTTTCCTCATGCAGAGCTCCTGTCACCACATATCTGAATCTACACAGGTTTAGGGTCTTCAGGTATAAATTGGTTTTGAATGATTTTTTTCACCCTCTGTTTGCATCTTGTCTGTAGGTAAAATTCTTCTAGTCCTTGTTCACAGATAACCGGTTTTCAGCACTTGTACCTGTGAGGGCTCAGTTGACCTTCCTCAGTGTGGGCACGGGGGCCTTCACGCCCTTCCTGGTGCTGTCATTGAAGACTCAGTTGTAAGGAGAGAATTTGGCCCCTAATACTCCCCCTTCCCCTATACTAGGCAGCTTTATACTGCTTAGGCTGATGGTTTGAGTTTCCCCTTCCTTTTTGATACCTTAAAATTCTCTATCTTTTGAGCATAATTATGTATTTTAAGTAATTTATTGTAATTTATCCAGATGCTTTCTGTATTTGGAATAGGAGCAGAGTAGCTTCTTAATCATCTCCACTAAATTCTTATTACTTTAAAATTTGATTTTGTTAGAATAAAAAGATGTTACTAGATTATTGTCTTATCCCACATATTGATGAGTTGCTGTGGGTTGTTCCCAAAGGGTGTGGTGGTCCTTTTTGCTAGGCTATTGTGTCTAGAATAGTTCGCTACTAAGGAACTTACACCCTGTTCTTATGATTAGGGATATCTGTCTTTGTTTACATTGGCCTAACATAAGTTGGGAAATGTTAGAGCAAAGACAATAAGACAAACATTATTATCCCCTATTTTCACCCTCAACTCTGAACCTGGTGAGGCTCCACATTTCAGTACTTCCTGTGTGTGACAGAGTTCTTAGCAGTGGACATGTGAACCCGCAAAGCTGAAGAAGTGCCTTATACCTGTCCATCTAAGGGTATATTAGACCTTTTGTATCATTCATGACTTTTTCAGTTGCAAGTACAGTAATCTAGCTCAAATTCTAAAATAAAAAAAAAGAAAGAAAAAGAAAAGAAATTTATTGATTCACACACTTGAAAAGCCCAAGGTTGCTCTGGCCATAGGAATGGCTGGGTCCAGAGGCTGAAGTCATACCACCCTCACCTGGCTCTGTTTTCCCCTGGGAGGGCAACATTCACAGGTCACTGTGCTCCTCTCCCTGCCATGAAGTGCCCCCTACCTTTGGGCTTGGGCTTATATCACCTGCCAGCAAAAAGAGACCCCTCTTGTCCACTTGCTCCAAGAAAAGATTTGGGCTTACATCTTGTTGGCCTGGTTTGGGTTATGCATCCATGCTTGTGAAGTCAGTATGCTCCATCCTGCTGGCCACAAGCAGTCATGCCTGTGCCGAGGGCTGGACATTGATTGGGTTGGCCCCAGCAGAGCCGCACAGTCAGAGTGGAGTAGAGGTGATTCCCCCGAGAGTAATCAATGTGCTGTAACTGGGGGGGGAAAAAAAGGTGAAATTCTGGGCCAGCGAAATAAACAGATGCCTGCTATGGACGGAGCATGGAAGGAACGTGAATTATTAAAGGATTCAACTTGATTAAAACTTGGCTTCACTCCATCACAAGAGCCCTGTCTTTAAGCATTGTGAAGGTTCATATGGCATAAGAGAGAAGCCACACTCAATCAGAAAGACCATGGTGATGCTGTGTGGTCATAAAATTTACAGACTGGTTTGGGGTTTGTTGCAGAGAAAGAGAACTATACCAGAGTCTCTGTCATATTAACTCCAGAATTGCTGGTATTTCTTCTAGTTTTTAAAAGCAGATTTGGGAGAAATTGGCAATTATCTCATTTCCTTTAGCATCCAACTGAATGAAATTGTTGGTATCTCTTAGTACAACCAGCTCCTGGTTTTCCTCCTTCCTGTATGTATTCTTTTACCTGATAAGAATCTCTTTTGTACTCCCCTTTTGGATACTTCAAAGACTTACATTGTCTTTGAAATAAGGAAACATGACTTTTCTTTTTTGAAGATTTCATTTATTTATTTGACAGACACAGACACAGAGAGAGAGGGAACACAAGCTGGGGGAGTGGGAGAGGGAGAAACAGGCTCCCCGCTGAGCAGGGAGCTGGATGTGGGGCTCGATCCCAGGACCCTGGGATCATGACCTGAGCTGAAGGCAGGGCCCATATTCCAGAGCTGAAGGCAGACGCTCAATGGACTGAGCCATCCAGGTGCCCAAAACATGACAATTCTATACAACACTTCAAAGGGAAGCGAGTCTTGACCTCCTGTGCTCCAGTGGAACACCTTCAAGGCTGAGCAACATAGTTTTTGCTCCCTTGTTGAGGAAGAAACTCTGCAAACCATGATGGCTCCCTGATACCTACACTGGCATGGATTGCCACCACGGGCCTTGCCAAAGACAGACTTGTTGCTACCACTATTTGCTCTTCCAGAGCCAGACCCAGAAGGGCCTCCTCTTTGAGAAGTTTTCCCAAAAACTGAGAGCAGAATATCAAGTCTTTCTCTACTACCCGCTGGGTCTGGAAGTCAAGTTTGAAGTGCTTAATTGACTTTCTTCAAAGTTTCGCTTTCTTTTGAGAGAAAGATAAGCAAAGTCCACTCTCAGAGCAAGCTGACTGGGAGCAGTAAACGTTTGGCTTGGTTTAACTTGATGTGTATCAATCATGCGAACCTTGTTATTCAAAACCCACATGCAATGTTAAGGACACTGCTAGTGGAGCAGAGAGAAATATGGTGAGATTAGCTACCAGTTCTAAGCTGCCTTGCTGGAAGAAGAAATTGGAGGCGTCAACTATATATATTTTCCAGGACTGGACATGGAGTTGAGGCAGGCAAAGATCACCTAGAAACACTACTGGATTCTTGAAGGATGCTTTTCACCCCACATGATTTAAACATTGAAAGTGGATTTATAACTTCTTCCTTTATAAAAGAAGGAACATCAGTGACACAGACCTGGCCAAAGGCGACCTCATCAACTTGAGGATGAAAGAAAGAATGCAAATCCATTCAACTGGCTGAACTTTGAAGAAATCCTGATCTTTTTCCACATAAATTTGCCTTTAATCTGGCAAAGTAAAAGATGAGAGCTCTGATTCTACCTCTTTCTCCAACCTATGTGAGTCCAGGTTTTCTGCTGTGGTTACCATTACTATGCAAAGCCAAAATTGATAAAATGTCAAAGACCATCTCATGATTTCAAGTTAAATAATATTAAGCTTCTTATTAAGATGTTTGTTTATACATCTTAGATGTATTTAATTGCTTTCAGGAAAGAGCCATTACTTCTTTGCATAAAAAACAGGTGACATAATTCTGCATAAAAAGTCTTTAAAAACCTGTTTATATATTAATAATCTCCAGGGCTCTTTCTCCAGCTCTACCTTCAAGGTTGGGGGGGGGTGAAGGAAGATGGGCAAAAATCTTTCTATTTAGCTTTCTATTTGACTGTCCTCTCTTAGCCTTTGTATATGGCAGGCATTCAGATGCTGGCTGTTTCTCTCTTGGGGTGTTTTGTGGATTCCTTAGGGATCCCAACAGGTATTTTGACTCTGCATCATTCCCAGATGTAGACAATGATGTGGTTCCTCTGTTAGGAGCCCTTCTCTTAAATCTGCCCAGAGTTTACCTTTCATTTGGCTTTTTACTTTACTTGGCCTTTTATTGCCAAGTTCCCCTTGCCAGAACAGGCAGACCTCCCATGCTTCCTTCCTTGTTCTCAACGTTAGAGGGACTCCAGTTTCTCAGTTTCCAGAGTTTCTCCCTGCAAGAATCCAGCAGTGCCCTCTGGGTCCAGGTACATCTCCAAATTCCAGGCCGTACTGGCCAGATCCTCCCAAGAATGCTTCCCCCACAGACCCATGGTAGCTCCAGGGCCCACATTCCAGAGCACAGTAAAGATTTATCAGAGGAGGAAGTACTGTTTTTCCTTCTTACAAAGCATTCCTAATTTCTGGTTTTGGTTTTCTTCGGGCTTCAGTCACTTGGTTTGCTGCAGTAGGGGGAGAAGCCCTCTCTCCCCTGCCTCCCCGACCCATGAGGGACTGGAAGGACACCCAGGCATACGCTTTACTTTGATGGTATCCTTTAGTCTCCACTCACATTTTTAGTCTTGTTTTATATAAGCCTGAGGTAAAAGCCGGGGGTTGATAGTTGCTAGACTGGTTCTGCTGTGTTTCTGTAAGTCTGGCTCAGGCTTTTCTGATACCTTCCTTCAGAATGTGTTGCTCATTGCTCTCAAATGTGGGACTTCAGCTGGAATTTTGAGAAAAGGAGGAAAATTATAGATATTTGAATAAATGAATGTTTATCTCAGAGTGATTTAGAAAAGCAAAAAGCTTGAACCATCAAGTAAGTCCTTCAAATAAGGATTTATGAAACAAATTATGGTATTCATTAAACACATGTGTTTGCGGACATAGAAGATACTCGTGATACACTTAATTAAATTAAAAAGAACTATATGTGTAGTCTAATCTCAGTCTGGTTGAAAAACATGTTTGACTGTGTGTGTGTATGTGTGTACACACGTGCACTGAAAAATCTTTATAATGGTTATCTCTCAGTGTGGCATTATGGGAACTTTCATTTCCAACTTATTTCTGTATCTTTTTTTTTTTCAGTTTTGTTGATGTAACTGATATACAGCACTGTGTAAGTTTAAGATCTACAGCATAATGACTTACAACATTGTGAAATGATTTCCCCAACAAATTTAGTTCACATTCATCATCTCATGTAGAGGGGAGAAAAAGTGTTTTTACCTTGTGATGAGAATTTTAGGATCCACTCCCTTAGCAACTGTCAACTATGCCTTAGAGCAGTGTTAACTACTGCCATCATGTTGCAGGTTATATCTCCAGTACTTATTTATCTCATAACTGGAAGTTTGTGCCCTTTGACCACCTGCCTCCAAGACCCCCTTTTCCCCTCCCCCACTCCCTTGCCTCTGGTAACCACAGACCTGATCTCTTTTTCTGTACGTTTGTTTTTTTTTTCTCAGTTTTTAGATTCCATATGTACTGTATTTCTTGAATTGTTTTTATATTAGGCATGTTTTACTTTAACAGAGAAAAAAAGCAATAATGAAATTTATATTTTTTAAAAACACGATTAAAAAATTTTTTTAACATAAAAGAATATTTTAAGAAAAGGGCTATAAGCTGGCCGCTGAGACACAGAGGTGTGAGGAAGAGAACAAGGCAGCAGAGCAGGGACTGGGGCGAGTCAGGAGAGGTGTCTGGGTATAAAACACTCCACTCCCTCTCAGGGTCAGGCAAGTGGCCTTCAAGCTACTGCCTCCTCTCAGTCTACACTCAGGTGCCTCTCTTGCCTCACCCTGGTTCTAGCCCTGGATGTTGGAAAGAAATCCCAAAAAGTAAAATGTGGGAAGTATTCCTCTATTCCTCAGACCAACACACAGGGGCATGTATGTCTCCTGAAGTCTAATTTCTAGAAAGATAATCAAAGGCTCTTAGCCTCTCTCTGCTGTGCCAGTGTCAGTGGTAGAGGGATAAAGTGGATGTCTTATCAGTTCTTTACCATTAATAATTCAGATTCAGTTCCAAATTCCTTTCTGAAACCCACTTTTGTGTCATCCTGCAGGGCCTCACTTCCAGTGAGCAGCTCTTTTTCCAACCTCTTCACTGCCATGTGGACAAGATGTTGGCTCGGGCCTGGGTCCTTGATGATGGATTCAGTAGACATGGGTTACATGTACACAGTAAGCATAGTACCATGATAGAGATAAAGAACTATGAAAACTAGCATTAACTCTTCCACCGTTTAAAGTGACAAGATGGTCACACTGGAAATTTCAGCACAGAAATGTTATTCAACCAGCTCAAAAGATGGCTTTTAACAAGCTCAACTCTGATTTGTTTTAAACAATCCCAAGGCAGAGAAAAAAAAATTCTCTGAGCAGCAAATAGAGCTGTTTTGAAGTTTCTAGTCCTTTTCTCTGTATAGGATGCTGACGCTGTTCTTAAGGACAGACCATATCAATTTAGCATTGTGTCTACAAAGGTGCTGATCTAAAAAACTTGTTCTCTGATTTGTTCTCTGCAGTTCTTTCTAAGTCTAACAGGTCAGAAACCTTTAATATCAGCTCATAACAAGAGATGGGACCCTATAGAAATCTTTCCAGCCAGCTCAAGACTGTATAGTGTAATGATTTAGTACCTTTCAATATCATTCCAAATACTAAAGGGAAAGGTGAATTACACTCAGCATACTCTGAGGGCAAAGAAACACCTACTTCATCTGGCAAAAACTGCTGTCAAAAATGGTTATGCTTTGGATAAGCATCCATTTTCTGGTACCTCTGCTTATGGGGAAAGCTTCCTTTGCTGATAATGCCAAGTACCAGAGGGGTTAGGGCGAGAGTAGGACAAGCTGATGGAGCAGCGAGGAGACTTAGAGCCACAGATGTGTGCAGAAGGGGGAGATCTCTGAGTTGTGGGATGGATTCATGGCAGGTGGACCTCTGCTGGAACGGAGGAGGGAAGCCATCCACTTGGGAAAGGGCAGAAAGTCCGCACCCCCAGGCAAGCAGGTGTAAAGTGGGCTGGAGGCCAAGGAAGTGAGCAGGAGAGATGACTGTCACTATTCAGGCTTCGGGGTATAAGATCTCCAATTTGGGAGGCAACAATGCCGTGGAAACTGAGACTCATATATTAGCATGCTAATGGAGGGGAATCCTTACAAGTTAGCAGTCAACTGGATTTGGGTAACGGGAGTGTAGAGGGGTAGAAAATGATTTTAGGGTTTCAAGTTTGAGCAATGAAATTCCCCTTGCCATGTCCTTCATGGAAACTGATGTAAAATCATTTTTGGCCATGGAGCAGATGGGGTGGTGGAAGCCAGACTTCATGTTCCGTGATGAGTTCAAGAGGGCAGATGCCCACTCCTGTGACCATGCCGTTCCGCAGTAGGCTGGTGTCTGATTGTGGTTAGGACCATGGAGCTAAGGCGGAGAGGGTAGGGCCGCCAGCCTCCATGAGAGGCCCTCCGTGGCAGAGGGCTACCCACCGGATGCCATTTGGACTCTACCTCAGATGTGACTCAGTGTCTTGTCCTATTTGCCTGTGGACTCAATTCTCAAAATTCCCTTAGTTTGGGCTCCTGCTTTCACCTTCACACCCTAGATTCAGCTTTCTTTCAATATTCTGGGCCTCAATGTCAGTTTATGTTTTTTTTCCGATATCTCCTCGTTAGAAGTAGTGACTTCCTCCGGTACTCCTTTGTAGCCTACACACACATACTTCCCCACTATGGCCCCACAGCCCTTTCTGCCCTTAGTCCCTGTCAGTCTGTCTCCTTTAGCCTTTTGATGGTACACTCTCGAGGACAAGAACCATGGTTTTGAATCTCTAAGCGTCCAGGCTATTTCCTGGCCCCAGAGGATTCTAGTAAATGTTTGTCACATGACAGAATGGCTGAATGGCCTGTGACTTAAGTGCAGACCCTGCCCCCATGTGCACTGTTCACCTCTCCATACCCACTTCTCAGAGAGGATCCTGCAGGGCGACACGGGGCAGAGAGTGGGCGAAGCCTATCAGTGGGTGGAGAATGAAGAAGAGGAAGCCAGAGAGCTTTGGGGAACTCATTTTAGAGGTGGGAAGTAGAAGCCGGGCGAGCTCCTGAAAATCAGAGCTTATCAGAAGAAGCCTGGGATCTGGACCCACAGGAAAGAATTTTGAGAATGAAGTCAAAAAGTGAAGTGAATTCAGGAAGAATAAAGACTGAGCAAAGCCATTGAATTTAATGATTAAGAGATCATTGGAAATACTTAAGAGTTGGATTTCTGTAGAGTGATAGGGCCTAAAGCCAGCTAGTAAGAAGCTAGAGTGTGAATAGGTCTGAGGAAATGAGGCAGTAAGTATAAATGATGCATTTTACAAGTTTGGTGATGAAAGGAAGACAAGGAGGACTTTGAAGTGTAATAGTCAGGTTCTTCTGTTTTTGGCAGAGAAGGAAAAAACAACCCAAGAAGCCTGGCGACTGACACATTCTTAATCCCATTCTTTTTAATTAAATATCTTCCTCTTAAAGATAAGATGTTCTTGGGGCTCCTGGGTGGCTCAATCCGTTAAGCATCCGACTCTTGATTTCAGTTCAGGTCATGATCTCAGGGTTGTGAGATCAAGCCCCACACTGGACTGTGCGCTGGGCATGGAGCCTGTTCAAGATTCTCTCCCTCCTTCTCCCTCTACCCCACCCAATCCCTCTATTAATTGATTGATTGATTAATTAATTAAAACATGTTCTTATTTGTCAAATTGTATAAATGCAGGAAGGTGAAAAGATAAAAAAAAACATTCTTCAGGGAAAATCATTGAATCATCCTCAGCATAGGTTTTATTTTCCAGCTGTGTCCCCGATGCATATTGTATCTTACATTTTTGAAAAAATATTGGAATGATTCTGAATGTATATGTGTGCATATATGCTTTTGTATATATGTATAAATTACAATATTCTTCATTTTTTACTTAAAATATCTTATGAAAATTTTCCACATGATTATTTCTCAAAAAAATTTAACAGCTGCAAATTATTTCATTTTGTGCAGAACTGACATATGGCAGTTGCCTGGTAATGAAATATACTAGTCAACTTCTGTTTGAATTGATTGGCTATCTGTTTTAATTAGTGGGTGTCAAATTGGTTGTTAAATAATTTGAATATTATCCCTGACTCTATGAGTAGATTATGCCTACATCTATACTATGAAATATAATAGCTTAACCAAATCCAAATTTTAATAAAAATTATAGGACTTTTCTTATTTCACTATGATACCCATTTCTCTTATTTCTAGCCGTGATGTGACTTGAGAAAATTGATATCTCCTATTTCATATTTTTAAGAAATTAAGTAAATTTTATATAAATATCTTCATGGTTTGGCCCTTAATTAGGTATCCTATCAACATTATTTTTATTAGTGTTTCAAACTGTATTTTCCTGAATTCAAAATTGTAGTAGCCTTTTAAAAATAATTCTGTTACCAGATAATCATGCTCCTTGGAGTGCCTGGCTGGCTCAGTCGGTTAAATACCCAACTCTTGATTTTGGCTCAGGTCATGATCTCAGGGTGGTGGGATCCAGCCCTACATCCAAGCCTACTTAAGAGTCTCTCTCTCCCTCTGTCCCCGCCCCCAACCCCCCTTNCCCCCCCCCCCCCCTCCGTGTCTTTTCTTTCCCAAAAAAAAAAAAAAAAAAAAAAAAAGATAATCATGCTCCTTTCTTTTTGCTATTCTGACCTATCCCATTTCTTTCTTACCCTTTTCTCCTTTTTTAAATAATGTAGAAGTTTAGAATTCCCTTAGAAGCACCAATTCCTTACTAAAACGATATATTAACTATTATTTGGGAAATATGGGCAAACGAAATTCTTTAGATGCAAGAATTAAGTAGCTAGATTTTTGTCTTGTTTTGTTTCAGTTCTCCTTCTGCCCCTGAAACTTGGGGTGATTCATGCATGTCTTCATTTATTTGTCTATTCCATAATATTGATTACATAAACTTCTTCAGATGATAAAAGATGGCCTCAAGTAGTTCTTTTCAAGTAATTGGACCAAATCAGTAGCTAGATAAGGAAGTGATAATACTATCAAGCACAGGAATTAGGTGCCTCAAACTAATGCAACTCACAATATTCTTCTTTTAAGGATCTTCATTTCAGAAAAGGATGTTGCGGCGGTAAAGGGAGGTGAAGAGCAAGTGCTTTTGAAAGGTGCTTTTCAGAAGCGGGTGGTGGTTAGTATACTCCAGAGTGAGTTGTTCCTGTGGCTAAGGTCAACAAACTCTTTGAGGCTACCAGACCCCCACCTGGTAATTTGCTTCCCTGATACAGTTCTTGGTGTGTGAAAGAATGCTCTGAACTGCCCCCAGACCTTCCCCTGTAGCCTCTGCAACTTGGGTGCTTCATCAGGAAAAGGCCCCCAAACTCTCTCTGGGGTGCCCCTCAGAGCAAATCCTTGATTTCCCCTGAGGACATTACCTTTCCTGTGTGTCTCTCAGGTGTGGGTAGTCCGTTCTCTCTCAGTTCTTCCTCTCTGTGGGGGAGGATACGTTTTCCTGCTCTCTTTGCTCCTTCCACACCATCGCTCTGCCTTCTTCCTCAGCCCCAAGGAGGCATGCGCTCTTCTTGCCAGTCCTCCTGCTCGCCCCCACTCATCCAGTGCAGATCCAAACACCTGGGTCATCTTCTCCTTTGCTGGCACTGTTCCTGGCATGGCTCTGGATGACTTCAGTATCCATGTGGATGGCCCATCCGTGCACCATCGCCTCTCAGTTTGCTGTCCTTGTCACCTCCACCATGCCCACTGTCACTCCCTAGGCCTTGTCATTACCAGCAGTTTTACCACCTCCAAAACCTCAGTTTATCCCACACCCTGACTTTCACCTTCTACCATCTTTTAGCATCCCACCTCCCTCCTTCCTCTGTAGAGCATGGGTCTATTATAATCACTCCTTTGCCTACATCCCCAGACACCTGAGAATGCCCTCAGCCCATCATATTCACCTGAGAAAACCCCAATACTGACAAAATACAGTTCCCTAACTAAATACATTTTCTAATTGAAAGTGACTGGAGAAAAATTCACAGCTCTGTTGACCGCTTTCGGTTCAAGATGTCATGTGCTGCATTGGCGCTGGTGCTGACCCAGCAAGCTTGTTCCTTCCATCCTTCGTTCTCCTGTATCATCACCATGCCCCAGATCTTCAAACCCCACTCCCCCTCAGCTGGTAATCTTGCTTCTCATTTGAAGAAAGTAGAACCAGTCACATTCTACTCAGTAGAACCCACACCCTCCTACCACCAATTTATCTTCATTTGTATCCATATCCTCAACTTTTCTCCTATCTAAAGCCAAGCCTTCCATCTGATCCCATCCCTTCTTACCTACTTAAGGATTTTTGCTCCATGACGGACCTCTCACCCTCCCCTCTCTCTATTGCGTCATTCCTATCTGCATGCAAACATACTATAATACCATCTGTCTTGAAAACATACACACTTTCTGTGACCCTAAATCCCCTCTCATTTCCCTGATCCCTTCATCAGCAAAACCCTACAAAGAGTTTGTACTTGCTGTCTTCACTTCCTTTTCTCCCACTTTCTTTCCTTTGAAGCCCACTCCAATCAGGCTCCTCTGAAACACTGTGAGGCTCTTGGTCTCCGAGAGGAACCTAATTAATACCACTTGATTTTCTTGCCTGGATTCTGTACAGATTAGGAGATCTCAGGCCTTCCCCCTTGGGCAGAGAGCCTCCCCTTGCAGAAGCAGAGAACACTTGCTCCCTGTAAACAAATAGCTCCCCAAAGGGGGAGGGAGTGGAGCTCCCACAAAGGTGGAGTGAGGAAAGGAGTGCAGAGGCACCAGGAGTCACGCTAACTGAATTCCTTCCACATGGAACAAAACATCAGATTTAGGGGCTATCATGCTGCCAAATTCAACAATCAAATTGTAGACCTCCTTTGGCTCAAATTATCAGCATCCTTTTGCATACCTCCAGGCTTCCTTCCCAGTTTCATCGGGCTCCTGGGACACTAAACTCTCCTCATTTTTCTCCTTTCTTCATAGAATCTCTTTTCACCTCTTTAGCAGGTTACTCCTCCTCTTCCCAATGTTGGAGGTTACTCTTGCTCCTCTAAATGTTGAAGGGCCTGAAGGCTCAATGCTTGGAGCCCTTTTCCCTCCCTGCTTTTATTTTCTAGGTGTGCTTTCCGGTCCCATAGCTTCAAAGCCAGTGTATGCTGATGACTCTCACATTTATGTCTCTAATGTCCTCCTCCTTCCTGCATGCCAAGCTTGTATGTCCAATGCCTCAGCATCTTCACGTGAATGTCTAATGTGCCATTCTAACACAGTAGGTACAAACCTACCTCTTGATTAGCTACCCGCCCCCAAAAACCTGCTCCTTCCCTAGTGTGCCCTTAAGAACCCTGTAATTCTTCTGCTAACTTTGGATTTAATTTGTTCTTCTTTTTCTAATTCCTTAAGGTGTAAAGTTGTTTATTTGTGATCTCTTTTTCTTAATGTAAGCATTTATTGCTATAAACTTACATCTTAGAACTGCTTTTGCCATGTTCCATAAGTTTTGGTATGTTTTGTTTCCATTTTTGTTAGTGTCAAGATACTGTTTGATTTCCCTTTTGATTTCTTCTTCAACCCATTATTTAGGAGTGTGTTGTTCAAGTCACACTTGTGAATTTTTCTGCTTTCTTTCTGTTATTGATTTCTAATTTCACACCATTTTGGACAGAGAAGATACTTGATATTATTTCAACCTTCGCACACTTGCTAAGGCTTTTTTGTGACCTAAAATGTTCTATCCTAGAGGATGTTCTGTGCACACTTAAAAATAGTGTGTATTCTGAGAAAGACAAATATCATTATGATTTCACTTATATGTGGAATTTAAGAAACAAAACAGATGAACATAAGGGAAGGGGAGGAAAAATAAAATAAAATGAAAGCAGAGAGGGAGACAAACGATAAGAGACTCTAGGAAACAAACTGAGGGTTGCTGGAGGGGAGGTAGGTGGGGAGAATGGGGTAACAGGGTGGTGGGCATTAAGGAGGACACGACATAATGAGCAGTGGGTGTTAAATGCAACTGATGAATCACTAATTTCCACCTCTGAAACTAATACAGTATATATTAGCTAAATTGAATTTAAATTAAAAATTTTTATAAAAGAGAATGTGTACTCTGCTACTGTTGGGTGGAATGTTCAATGTCTGTCTTTAGGTCCATTTGGTCTAGGATATAGTTCAAGTCCAATGTTTCCTTATTGGTTTTCTTTCTGGGTGATCTATCCATTGTTGAAAAGTAGGATATTGAGGTCCCTAACTATTACTGTATTGTTGCGTATTTCCCTATTTCCCCCTTCAGATCTATTAGTATTTGCTTAATATAATTAGGTACTCTGATGTCATCACTTTATCTTCTTACTTCACTTCATTTTTTTTGTGGAACTCATCAATACTTAGGGTAATGATTGATGTCATCTGGTTTTTGTGCTTCTCCTATGCCTCTGTCATTCAAAATGTGAGCTTCCTAAGGGCATTTTATTCACTGTGGTAAGTCACTCAAAATTATTTTTGTAGAATGAATTAATGAGTGTATCTATTGAATGACAAATGTATATTATAAATTGACCAAGTCTAAAAATTAATTACTACACTAGTCTGGTTTTTGATGTGTCTGTTTAAATAACTATCATGACATATAATAATACTACAGTATATTTTCTTTGGAAAGGCCAAAGTAGAACACTCATGTAGTATATAGTACAATGTTCTTGTAAGGTAGGATAACTTATAATAATTAAAATTTTAATAAGCTTTGCAGTTTACAAAGTGCTTTCACAAGTACCATCTCATTTAAATCTTGTAACAACTCTGTAGCATGTCATATCATTATCCTTATTTTACAGGTCAATAATTTCAATGTCCAACAGATTACATGTCTTCCCCAAGGTGATTCAGTTAGATGTGGCAGCAATGCCGTTTTAATTAAGGTCCTCTAATACCAAATTAGATTTTCCTTTTACGCTAAAGATGCAAGGACACACGAATGTTTGGCATAAAGCAAGCCTATCAGTTCTTCAGTTCATTATCTTTCCCACACATTAAAGCATCATCCTAAATTCTTGTGCAACTTGGCATAGCTGAGAGGCTATGCAGATTCTTTGTGGAAGTAACTGATCAGGTGTTTTGAGGTATTGTGGCTTCTCTAACTTTTTATCAGATAAACAAGAGTATCCTTTTCCTTGATCTTTTGTAAAAGGATGTTGCTTATTGAGGCTCTAGAAGCAACCCAATCTAGCCCTTCACTTGGTTTTAGAACAAATCTTTTGGAGGATTTTTTAGAATGTTTTAGACTTTGAAGTAGAAAACCATTTTGTAGAGCTGGCAGACTTGATAACCTGGAAAATGAACACTTTGACACAATTATGTTCCCTTCCTTTTCTTCCATTTTCTGGCTCTGTTTGCAATATGTCACCATCTCCAGCCTTGCTAATCAAGGGTATTCCGTATGTGTCCTCTCTGAATAATAAAAGGATGGCCTGTATTCTTATGGGAGAGGGTGAATGTGTTTGAAAGTAGGGAAAAGTAGGTGGGGATAGGCCGGGCCAGATAAACTAGAGAGAAAATAAAATGCCAGAATTAACAGGAGGCCTGGCTGGGATAAATCATCTGACTCAGAGAACTATGCCTCAGTTCTCCCTTTTATATGACAAACAATCTTGTAGGAAATACAAGATAACCTAACAAAAGGACTGATGTCCATACTGTACATGAGAAATTATCCTATATCCTCCCAGAATTACATAGTGTGAATCTGGCCAAATCCCATCATTGTAGTGCAAACGGATGCTAAACTGCATGCAAAATACTTTGAGTCACTTATTTAAGACCAAAATATAGTTTTATTTTTAGCTGTTATTACTGTGAGACACATTCTTCTTGAAATATAAAAGTATCCAAATAATGAAACTATTTTACAGTTAAAGGTGGAGGCTGTTGAGTACATTAGCATTAAGTAGTTAAATAACTTTCCAGGCCAGCTTGCGGGGTTCAGAGCCCAGCCCCACAACTTTCCAGCAGTGTGACTTTTGGCAAATTGCTTAATCTCTTTAAGACTTAGTTTCCTCATCTATATAAAATGCAGTAATAACACCTTTCCCACAGGTTTGTTGTACTAAATGAGAAAATAGATGTAAAGCACTTAGCACAGTGCTTGGGATATAGCAATCACCCAATAAAAAATAGTTATTGTTATTAAACTGCTGGGTTGATTCTCTATTTGTCTTCTCCTGCTGCTCTATTCATTTAAGATAAGATAAAAATTACTATATATATAATAAATGTATATAATATACATATTCTATAATGTATATATTACTGTCAAAAAAAACCCTCCCTAAATCTTTCTATCCTTTCTAAAGTGTATCTATTCAAATTTCAGTCTCCACCTAATAAATTCTTAGAACAACTGAGCTTTCTGTGGATTATTTCTGCAAGAAATGACAAATCATACCATTTTTCAAAAAAAAAATAGATTTTAGCAGAAGGCTACTGACTTCAGCCTGATTCCGTTATCGATTGCTGTAGAACAGCTATCCTGGCCTAAATTAACAATCATGTTCTTGCTCCTGATGATTGGAATTTGGACAGGACATCTGGGACCAGCCCATCTCTGCTCTATGGGATGCCTACTGAAACTGGACCTTCTGAAGTGGCTTCTTCAGTCATGTGACCGACAGCTCAGCTAAAACAGCTGGCCGCTGGCAGGAACACTTCTCCTGGGGCCTATGTCCAGGGCTTCAGTTCTTGCTGTTGGTCAGGTTCCAAGGTTGTCCCCTGCACCCTCTCCCCCAGGGTAGCTGCACCTCTTAGAAGGCAGCTCAAAAGGAGAAAGGAAGCCCAGCCCTGGATGTGAGGAGCAGCACGTGTACCGTAAGAAGAGAAACTGCTGGGGCCGCCTTTGGTGACTCGTTCCCACAGCCCCCTAAGACTGTGACCAGCCAGCCCTCTGCCATTTAGTCTCCCAACCTCTGCTTTGGAATAAACCTTTCCCTGGACAGTCTACAACCTTCTGCAGTGACATGTAAACACATTTCTAAGTGGACACTAATCTTTCATTCAATCCAGATACTTTCTCCACAATCTATTTAAACTGAAAATACACAGATACCAAACCATCTTGGAAATTATGTCTGAGGCAGACTCAAAGAAGAGGGGATGAGAGACCCATGGGCAAACAAATTGCCCGTTTGGGTCAAACAAATACACCAACCTGAAGAAGGGCATTGAGTTCTATCTTACGGACTTAATCTTCCCACCTGTGGATGGTCATATTTTACCAAGATCTATGCAGAAATGGCCACACCGCTTTGCAGCTTGTTGTATTTTTGGTTTTGAGTACAGGACATATTTTGTCATGGGGCTTGTCCTGTGAAGGTGCCCAGACTTACTAGGAATGTTTCTGTAGCCTGCAGCACCCACTGTACTGGGGCTTGGCTGGTTCTCTGGCCATTCCGTCAGGGCCTAGAGCTGCTGTGGGTCCACTCTGGACTCACGGAACCACATATTTTCACATAACATGATGAATTTGCTGCCCACAAGGTTGTGCTGACACGGAAGTGTTTCTTTATGTTGTTCACTGATGCATCAATTATATCACAAGTGCCCTGGTTTATAGGCAACATTGCTATAAATAACGATTACGTTTTTAAGAGACCAGAATATTAATTTCAGCATGGCAAAATCCTTGCTGTCTTCTCGATGCCTGTTGTCTCTGAAAGCACTTTGAGAGTGAAGTATGCAAATAAGCATAGTCTCTTAACTGTACTTCATCACCTGGACTGCTTAGGAGATGAGTCATTGCTATTTCAAAAGGGGCTCTTCTCCCCTACTTTGTACTTCCCTGAAAGTTTTTTGTCAGATTTTGCGCCCTTCTATTTTAAATAGAGGGAGGTCCATCAGGAGAAATTACACAACTTTGTTTAAAATGCTTTGTAATACCAGAGCACCTGGTGGCTCAGTCGGTTGAGCATCTGACTCGGTTTTGGCTCAGGTCATGATCATAGGGTTGTAGGATCAAGCCCTGAATCAGGCTTCATGGTCAGCATGGAGTCTGCTTGAGATTTCCTCCCTCTCCCTCTGCACCACCCTGCCCCCATCTGCTCTCTCTCTCTTTCTCAAATAAATAACTCTTTAAAAAAATAAAATACTGGGCGCCTGGGTGGCTCAGTGGGTTAAAGCCTCTGCCTTCGGCTCAGGTCATGATCCCAGGGTCCTGGGATCGAGGCCCACGTCGGGCTCTCTGCTCAGCAGGGAGCCTGCTTCCTCCTCTCTCTCTGCCTGCCTCTCTGCCTACTTGTAATCTCTCTCTGTGTCAATTGAATAAATAAAATCTTTAAAAAATAATAATAAATAAAAATAAATAAAAATAAAAAAATAAAATACTTTGTAATACAATAGGTTTTATAGGTTGAAGGAAAGCATATTGTACTTCAAGCCCCTTCTTTACTCCCTTCCTTTTTTCCTCCCTCCTTCTCTTTCCCACACAATAATTGCGTGCCTTCTATGTGAATTCAGTAAATTACAAGCTGTTGGGGTACCCAACACCTATCCTCCAGGGAGTTAAGTTCTCAGGATAACCAGTGGGTCATTGGAGGGCTTGGCCAATTGAGGGTAAGGGTGTGATACTCTAATCCCAGTACAGAAGTTATTCTTATAAGAAGTTATTCTTATAAGTGTACCCTGGGTTCTGAACCAGTGGGGGGAAATGGAGTTCTCTGGGAGATTTCTGGTAATGGGTCCCAGGATATGCACCTCAGCCTGTCCCTGTTTGGCCCCTGATTTGACCTTTGAGGTCCCTCCAGTGAACTTCTGGGCTCTGCACATTCTCTGCAGAACATGCTAATATATCACAGATATAATTAGATGCTGCTTTCTGTTCTTAGACTAGTATTCTCTCTCCTTCTCTTTACAGAAAATAAGATGACTCTTAATTTAATTTACAAGTCAAGGTTGCTGTGAAGATTAAATATATACACCAGAAACACTACTTTTCAAATAACAAAGTGTGACACAAATGTAAAGATTGTTGATAGTGTTCACCTTTCCGGTAAAAGTAGCAGGGAGTCTCAACGCTGTCTGGAAGCTTAAAGAGATATGCGAAGCTTGAGCTCTGGTTCCCCAACACTCCTGGAGTTTGGTTGTTGACAGGTTCTGGTGGGTTTTCAATCCTCCTGGTGTAAAGGTTCTGTTGTTTCCAGGTACCCACACATGGTCTCAGTCATTTCAATCTTTGACTCATGTCACTATGGCCACAAAGTGGAATGCTCAAGAGTTGCTTTCAGGGCTGACAGTTTTTATAGTTTTGAGAAGAGTCTCCGATTTGTTTGATATTTATTTTGTGTCCTGAGCTAGATCTAATTCATGGTCCATTTCAAGCACAGATGGCTTTTAAAAACTAGAAACTGCAATATGTAAGTGGTGGCAGAGGTAAGCATATTCATTTTCTATGGCTGTGTAATAAAATAACCCCAAATTCAGGTGCTTAAAACAAGACACATGTATCATTTCCCAGTTTGAGCAGGTCAGGAATTCAGAGGCAGCTTAGCTGGGCGGCTCCAGCTCAGGGTCTCTGTTAAGTGGCAATCAAGCTGTCGACCAGGGCTGTAGTCAGACAAAGGGTGGACTGGGGCTGGAAGAGCCATTTCCAGACTTACTCTTGGGGCCGTTGTCAGGTAGCCTCGGGTCCTCCCTGGTGACTGGCAGAATTTCCTTTATAGGATGACACCAAAGATGGCTTCCCCAGAGCAAGTGATGAGAGAGAGACAGAGAAAGAGAGAAGCCAGAGTTATGACCTAATCTTGGAAGTGAGATATCATCATTTGTGTGTCAGAGGAAACTATACAAAGATGTAAATACAAGGAAGAGAGGTTAATGGGAAACGTCCCGGAAGACGTTCTGTTTATCCTCACCTACTGCTTTATTTATTTAAAATAAGATAAAAAGGGGTGCCTGGGTGGTTCAGTCAGTTAAGCATCTGCCTTGGGCTCAGGTCATGATCCTGGGGTCCTGGGATGGAGCCCCAAGTTGGGCTTCCAGCTCAGCAGGGAGTCTGCTTCTCCTTCTCCCTCTGTCCTTCCCCCCCAATTGTGCTGGCTCTCTCTCTCTTTTTCAAATAAAAAAATAAACTCTTTTTAAAAATAAATAAATAATTAAGATAAAGAAATATAAAATATATATTTTAGTAATCAAGAGAATTAAATATATCAAAGAATTATCCAGATTTAGACCTATATATAAGGTTGTGGGTGAATTTTTCCTATCTTTGAATTTATCCAGACTTGGGTAAACCTGAGCTTCTGTTAAAATTATCTGATAATATCTACTAGAGTTTTAGGAGTGCTTATTCTTCTTCAATGATAGTTTTAAGAGTACAAAAAGAAGACACCGTGTCAAGGGCGCCTGGGTGCCTCAGTCCATGAGACATCTGCCTTTGGCTCAGTCTGCCTCTCCCCTCTGCACATGCTTTCTCTCTCTCTCAAATGAACAAATAAAATCTTTAAAGAAGAAGAAGAAGAAGACAACACCCTGCCAAGCAAACTTGTAGGAATTTATAATCCTAAATAGATTTCAGCAAATTTTGTCTGTAGAGAGCAAGATAGGAAGTATTTTAGGCATTGCCAACCATCGAGACTCTGTTGCAGTGGTTTAGTTCTGCCATTTTAGAACTAAAGCAGCCATAGAGACTTCTGTATTACAGTTACTATGTGGTTGTTCTAATAAAACTTTATTTATAAAAACAAGTTGTGGGCCAGATTTGGCCTAGAAGCCATGGCTTAATAATCCCTGATCTAAAAAACAAAACAAAACTATAGAATACTAAATCAGAAGACTTTATCTAGAATTAGTGTAAAAGATAAAAGACTTTTCTCTACCGATTTCATTTTATGGGTTTACTGATTTGTTCTATAAAATGTGCATAAGTAGGGGTGCCTGGGTGGCTCAGTGGGTTAAAACCTCTGCCTTCGGCTCGGGTCATGATCTCAGGGTCCTGGGATTGAGCCCCACATCAGGCTCCCTGCTCAGCGGGGAGCCTGCTTCCTCCTCTCTCTCTGCCTGTCTCTCTGTCTACTTGTGATCTGATCTCTCTCTGTGTCAAATGAATAAATAAAAATCTTTAAAAATAAAAAAATAAAAAATAAAATGTGCATAGGTAATAAAAAGGAGCTACAGGAGGTATAAAAAGGTAAAGAACACTGAATAGTGAAACAGTGAATGGAATCAGGATACCCTTTAGTTATTTGCACCCTATCCCCCTGTTGAAGTGGAATAAATGATTTTGAAATCATGCACAGTAGGAACAAGACAAAATCATTCTCTTGTCAACTTCTGTACTCTCCTGTCCCCCACCCCAATCTAGCTGCCTCTCCTGCAAAATTACTTCTCAATGATTGCTTTTTAATTCTCTGACAGACATCAAAACAGATGTTGATTGCCTTAAACAGAGTGAACTTCCATGCAAGTATTTTTTTTTCCTTGCAAATTTTTAAAACAGGTGGTGTCTTGGAAAATATCCAAGAAAAAAATTGTGACTCTCATGAGATAATTAACAATAACCCGGGGTGTTCCAAAACCTAGGTTGGGAATTATTGGCTTAAGGAATTGGGAAAAAGAAATTGACCCTGGCAGGTAAAATCTGTGCATTAATATTTTATTAGATTATGTTAAAAGGTCTGTTCCATCATCTGGGTTTTACCTTCTGCTGCTGCCACTCAAAATCTTTATTATTTAGAGTTCCCTAAGGAACCTATTAGGAACCTATATTTTGTTAATTTTTTTCATTATATGAAAATGTATAGCAGTTGTGAAAAATACAGAAAAGAATATAAGTTACTCATAATCCAACTATCCAGAAAAGACCACTATTAAGATTTTAGTGTATTTCCTTTCCATATGTTCTTTTATATTTAACTTACTTGATATATAATTTTTTATCCTACTTTTCTTTTTTTAAAGATTTTATTTATTTGAGAGAGAGTGAGGGAGGGAGAGAGAGAGAGAGAGAGAGAGAGAAAGGACTGGGGAAGAGGCAGATGGAGAGAGAGAAGCAGACTCCCCATTGAGCAGGGAGTCCAACGTGAGGCTTCATCCCAGGACCCTGAGATCATGACCTGAGCTGGAAGCAGACACTTAACCATCTGAGCCATCCAGGCACCCCATTCTACCTTTCAACTTGCCATAACATCACAGGCTTTACTCAATGACCTAAAGGATAAATGGCACTCTATAATATGGATGTTCCAAATCTTAGTAAATCATTAGTTGAGTTGTTTGAAAATTTGTTATCACAAATAACATTGCCATAAACATCTTTGTAAATAACTCTTTAAAGACTTATTTGATCATTTTCTTACAAATATTTTGTAGGAGTAGAATCACAGGGTGTAAGTATATTAACAATTTTTAGTCTCTTGATAAGTACTAATAAATTGCTTACCAAAAGGGTATAATAATTACTATATCCCCCAGTAATATGTAAAAGCATTGAGCATCATTCATTTTAAAATTGTATCTATTGTTACTTTAATTTGCATAGTTTGGTTACCAATGATGTTGGGAGAATATATTCATTAACCTTTGCTTTCTTCCTTTAAAAATTACTCATTTTCCTTACCCATTTTACTAGGTTTGCTAATATTTTTTTAAGATTTTTTTTTTTATTTATTTGAGAGAGAGAGAAAGAGAGAGAGAGAGAGAGAGAGCATGAGAGGGGAAAGGTCGAGGGAGAAGCAGGCTCCCCGCTGAGCAGGGAGCCCGATGTAGGACTCAATCCCGGGACTCAAGGATCAAGACCTAACCCGAAGGCAAACGTTTAACAACTGTGACACCCAGGTGCCCACTAATACTTTTCTTATATATTTCTATGGTTTCTTTATCCAGTGTGGCACTTAAGCAGTTGTTGGATGTTTTCATTGAAAATATTTTCTTGGCTTGTTATTGCTTTTTATTTAAAACAAAGTATGAAAAATTTAAAATGTTGTCTAGTAAAATCACCAATATTTTTCTTTTTTATTTCTTCCATTGCTTTTAATCTTTTTTTCTTTAGATTTTTTATTTATTCATTTGACACAGAGAGAGAGATTACAAGTAGGCAGAGAGGCAGGCAGAGAGAGAGAAGAGAGGAGGAAGCAGGCTCCCTGCCGAGCAGAGAGCCCGACGTGGGCCTCAATCCCAGGACCCTGGGATCATGACCTGAGCTGAAGGCAGCGGCTTTAACCCACTGAGCCACCCAGGCGCCCCATTGCTTTTAATCTTAAGAAATTGTTTCCCATCCTATATTATCTTCTTCCATGCCTTATTAGGCCTTCTAACCTTTTAGTTATTCGAGGTTTTTCCATTTAATTCTTTCAACCTGGAATTAACTTTGATAGAACTTTGCCAGGATCTAAAGGAATGCATGGTACAGACACATAAAGTCCTCTTGAACTCAGAGGTTCCTCCTTAGGTCTCCTGTTGTTCTTGGCTTTACTTCAGAGTTTCTTATTACCTGAGGCAGCATTTTTCATCTTAGGACTTTTGGTGTCTTTGGAGTTCCCCAGGTGGCAAAGTGTATGCATTCTTTTCATTTCTCTTTTTTCTCTCCACAAAGCTTAGGAATACTAGCAACTCCACTCAGACTAGCCCGGGCCCATACCTCCTTGGAGGAGGTTGGCACATGCAGGGTTTCATTTAAAAAATACTCAGAAGGCTCATTTCCCTAAAAATGTCTTCTTCTCTGAGTTTTTATTGGTGCCAGATAAACCTGCTATTTCTTCTCTTTGCATTAAACACTACCCTCTCCCAGAAGACTTTTTTAAAAACGCATGTTCACCTCCGCAGAGTAGCAGAGTGTATTAGTCTTCTGTGGCCGCCACACCAAGTACCACCTCGTTGTGGCTGGAAACAGCAGAAAAATATTCTCCCACTGTTCTGGAGGCTAGAAGTCCATCTTCCCTCTGACGGCTTGCCTCTTCCTAGTTTCTGGTGGCCCTCATCAATCCTCTTGTTTGTTGGCTGACAGCTGTGTCCCTCCAGTCCCTGCCTCCACCGTTCCATAGCCTTCTTCCCTCTGTATCGCAGGTGTTTGAATCTTCGTGTCCAGATTTTCCTTTCTTGTAAGACCAGTCATTGCATTAGGACCCACCTGAATCCACTATCACGTCGTATGAATTTAATTACATCTGCAAAGACCCTACTTTCAATAAGGCTATAACCTGAGGCTCTAGGGGAACATGAATGTTGGGGGGACATTATTCATCCCAGTACACATAGTAAGTGAATATTTCTCTCCCATTATTTAGTTTTACTAGATCACTTTTCTCTTTAACAGTTGATATGGAACCATAAGAAAATCCTGGGATTCATAGTGAGGAGGCAAAGGGAGAAAACAGAGAGAGTCGGGGTGGGGCAGGTGTATGGAAACAACGTCAGATCCCACTCCGTGCATATGGCTGATTCTATAACCAGATAAATAGTAAATCTGTGTTTTGCTTTCTCAGGAACTTGTTTGCATTTCAAGTGGAGAATCTAAGTGTTTGGTTAGGTTGATCGGTATCTCCCTTTTCTATCAGTAACACATACAAACTAGTTGATGGCTAAGTGAAAGGATGAAATAAGTAATCCAGGAGAACCGGGTGGCTCAGTTGATTAAGCTTCTGACTTTGGCTCAGGTCATCATCTCAGGGTCCTAGGATCTAGCCCCATATTGGGCTCCCTGCTCAGCAGGGAGTCTGTTTCTCCCTCTGCCCCTCCCCCTGCTCATACTCTCTCTCTCAAATAAATAAATAAAATCATTGGGAAAAAAACCAAGTAATCCATCGGAATGAGTCAGGCAATGATTAGATGTCAAATCTTTTTGGTTTTCAAAAAATAGATTATATCAATTATTGGTAATTGCAACTATATGATTTTCTCATATGTGAAATCCAATGCCATGAGTTGTAACTGCTAAATTTGGAAGGGAGAGAAAATACTTCATTTTAACTATTTCCTAAATAGAGGGAAACCCTAAGATTCTACTATTTTAAAGGGAAGAAAGGATGACAGATTAGAGAATTAATTTTGCTAATACATCATTTTGAGTCTTTTTAGTAAAAAGCTATTGTAGAGGACGCCTGGGTGGCTCAGTGGGTTAAGCCTCTGCCTTCAGCTCAGGTCATGATCTCAGGGTACTGGGATCGAGCCCCACATTGGGCTCCCTGCTCAGCAGGGACCCTGCTTCCTCCTCTGCTTGCCTCTCTNGCCTCTGCCTTCAGCTCAGGTCATGATCTCAGGGTACTGGGATCGAGCCCCACATCGGGCTCCCTGCTCAGCAGGGACCCTGCTTCCTCCTCTGCCTGCCTCTCTCCTACTTGTGATCTCTCTCTCTGTGTCAGATAAATAAATAAATAAATCTTAAAAAAAAAAAAAAGAAGCTATTGTAGAAGCTGGGAAATTGCCAGTAGCCTTTTTCTTCCATTATAAGTAATATGGCAAATAAAAAATCTTAATGAAATTTATATTTCTACTATTTAACTTTACGAATTGCCCATTTTTGAAAAATGCATATTTCCCACTATTATCTGGTTTATTAAACACAAGCTTATTCCTTTTTGAAATATTGGCAATATTTAAATTTTTTTATTAAAAGCAGTATGAAAATATTTTTAAATGAAGAAAATGAAGATAGTTGTTCTTTCTTTCTGTTAACTTGTGCCTGATATCCCCAAATATTGTGAGAGTTCCTACCTTCATCTTGAGTGCAGAAGTTAAGATTGCCTGTGTGCACGCAGTCTGTTGAATCACACGTTCTCATTCTACCTGATGAGATGACACTCCCTACTTTAAGATTTTATTAAACAAAATAAATACTTTCTCGGAATAGAATGTTTTGTGGTTTAGTGACTCAGCTCTTTCTCAGTGTTAGAAGCCTGGGTCTTCCATCAGTCAGTGCCACAAGAAAAAACTTGTTTTATGTCATCCCTGATCAAAAAAAAAAAAAAAA
>LNAC01000039.1:1719469-1774570 GCA_002007465.1 Ailurus styani
AAAAAAAAAAAAAAAAAAAAAAAAGGTGTGGTGGGGGTGCCTGGCTGGCACAGTCAGTTGAGCGTCCAACTCTTGGTTTCGACGCAGGTGTTGATCTCAGGGTCGTGGGATCGAGCCTGGCATCAGGCTCTGCACTGGGCATGGAGCCTGCTTGAGATTGTCTCTCCCTCCCTCCTTCTGTCTGCCCCTCCCACTCATGCTATCTCTCTCTCAAATAAATAAATCTTTTTTTAAAAGGGCATTTATTTTACATGCAGTGAGTGAGTGAGTACAGGTTATAGGCCTAGAAGACGAAATGGTTCTTAACTCCTAAAAAGCCCATAATTGAAATGAGGAAATAATGTATGTTCCCCAGAAAACCTGATATGAACACTTAACAAATAATGCGAGGTTGAACCTTATTTGACTGGTTTTGACCTATAAAAATGTTACTTCATAACATTCAGCCTAAAAGTTTGCAACCAGCTACTGCCCCCGAGCTGAACTTTGCAGGCCCCTTAGGCCTTTAGGGATGAAGAGCCGTTGTGCCCAGAGGCCTGTCCTGAGCCGAGCAGGGTGGGGCCAGCAGCATCGCCCTAGGAGAACTGCATGCTTGGGCACATGCGTGCTGCCCCTCCTCTGCTGCCTACTCCTGTCTCTCCTCAGCTACGTTACTTCCACGCGTGGGGACTGTCTTTCCTCCGAAGCACATCCTCACCTTATTTGGAATACTTTCCTCTTTTCCTCTTTGTCTCCGCTCTTGGCCAAAGGAAAATCTCTCCCTTCTCCCTCACTTCCCTTCCTTCTTTTTTTCTTTGTAGTCTTTGTGTCTCTTTCCATTATGCTGTGAATCATGATCACATAGTTGATGGCTGTAAAGCTCAAGAGCAAAGCTAGTGATAGAGTCATATGAGGAAAAGAGAAAACTATACATTTTGTCATGAAACAGTAATAGTCTAGATCTGGTAACAATAAAAGCTCTATAAAGTCACTTTATAATCTCTGAAAAGTTCTCTCACCCTTAACTCTTTTTAATTGAATGTACTTTTTCCTCAATAATCCCTAACCCCAAAAGAAAATAATCTGTACTTGTGAGAAAGAAATACTATTTCTTTTTTTTTAAGATTTTATTTATTTATTTGAGAGAAAGAGCACTCGAAAACATGAGTAGAGGGAGGGGCAGAGGGAGAAGCAGACTCCCTGCTGATCAAGGAGCCCGATGCTGAACTCAATAATCCCAGGATCATGAGATCATGACCTGAGCCGAAGGCAAGTGCTTAACTGATGAGCCACCCAGGCACCCCAAGGAATACTATTTCTAAGGCTGTTTTATTGCTTTCTTGTCTTTTAAAAAATATCGATAATTTATAATTCATATTAGCAATCATCTTTTTCTTTCTTTTTTGCTATGGTATATTATTTTAGCTACATGAAATTGACTTTTCATGTAGCTTATCAGGGAATCAAACTACCATTTATAATATTGTACTTGCAAGATAATAAGTCAGTTACCTTAAAAAAAGTTTTGGAATACAACCCTTTGGTCAGTTGGGATTTCCTTCAGTATAAACTGGGTACCTAAGAGGGAAACGATTCATTATATTGTAGAGTACTAGAGGAAATGAATTTTGAAATTAGACTAAACAGAATTTGATAGCCAGAGATTGCTAAGAGGAGACGAGGAAGAATTAATAGGAAACCTGAGCAAAGAATAAATAATGAAACCAGGCATAAGGGAAGAGCAAACAAATCTCTCTGACCACAACTGAGGGTTTGTTTGATGGGGTTGGAGTGGCAGTGGAGTACCCCTTAGTGAGGAATTTGGAGCTTGTTACTAGCATCTGTAAGGACAAATTTATTAGGTTAGATGGAGAGTAGTGATAACTTCTTACACCATAGAGGAATTCAATTCATGGGAGCCAAGAGTATAAATATCAATCTGTTCTCAGATTTAGCTTCTCATTGTTGTCAGTCAGCAAATCTGTATTCCTGATGTGTCCATAATATGTTCTACATTATTACTTCTTGTTAGAAATGATTTTTAATGGGAGTTTTCTTTTGTAACATTAGCACCAGTTAAAGATACTAATGAACTCATCATTAAGTAAATGATGACAATTCTAGTCACTACCAAAGGACATATCTAGGAGGCCCTTAAGCAACCCTGGTCTCTTATAAAGTTTACCTATCTGGTACAGGTGGATGGGGAAAGCCAAAGATGTAATTCAGACAATTATGAACTAATTACTGATCATTTTGCATTAACCATTGAACACCTGCCAGGTATTTGGAAATTGAGGATGTCAAGCATGACGAGAGTGACAGTTGAAATTGGAAACTAATGTAAAAACTAACATCCATAAGAATTATCTTGAAAAAGTAAAAAAAGACTCATTCTTACATTTTAAAATAATTTATTTAGTTTCATGCTATCATCAAAGGGCATTTGCTATAAGCACGACATTCTGTGTGAAAATGTTTTCTATGTCTTACAAGTAACATTTAAAGACTCAATCCTCACATCGAGGTTTATAAGATTTACAGACCACTGTGTAGTAAGAATATATTGAGCAAAGCTTTTAAATCTCTGAATTATAGCTGTGAGAATTTTGAGGGTACCTGGTTTGTAAGAAAAGTAGATATTTGTGAGTTTGGGACATATAGTAAATGCTGCAAATTTTTGATACAAGGAACAATTACACAATTTACCTTGAAACTTTTGGCTTCTAAAGTTGCTATAAAGTAGTAACACTTGCAGCAATGCAATTCTTTTCAAAGCTCATGTTTGGTGAAGATAATTCTTCGAGTGACTGAAGGGGCTAACTTCAGTAGACAACTTTAGTGTCAGGTTCTTTAGGGACCCTAGAGTTTCATAGACTTACTAATTGTGGTTGGCACAGAGTCATTCTGGATTATTGAGCTAAGGTGTGGCAAAGGTAAACAAAGGAAGCAGATGATGCACAGTAAAGGCACTATAAAGTCCACTTCAAAGTGTGTGACATCACCAGAGGCTTCTGGAAAATAACAACAGATAGACCAGTCTAGCTGCAACTACGGTGGTTAGGAAGAGGTGTTTTTGAACCAAAGCTTTATACTGGCCTTATTTGAAACAGTCATCAACGGTGCAGGCTCTGCAAGCAGCTGCTGTAGTCATGAGTCAAACCATCTTTGCAGGAAGGGCTTTGTATTCCCTCACCCAGGAAACCCGAACTGAACACCTGTCATGTAACAAATATGAGTATTTGCTACGGCAAAAACAGAGAGAATCATACACATGAGCTCCATAAGGAACTTACTCTCTGAGATAAAAGACCTTACTTTGTGAGAGAAAGAGCCATCACTGATGATAACGGGAGTACAATAGACCAAAGCTACCTGTAATGTAGGGGGTGTAAGGGAGCTTTGCTTGAGAAGGTAGGCTGGATTCAGAAGATGGAAGAGCTTGCTTACTGGGTTATTCATTCGATACCCAATGCCGAAGCACCTAATAGGCTTCAAATAAGAGAATACATTAGAAAGATCAATGTGTTTGTGTGATAAAGCAGGTTGGAGGATGCGGAAGAAACGAGATCGCAGAGGATAGCTGGAAAACTCTCTAAACTGAAAAGGTAATGAAGTTCGGGACTAGGATAGTGGTCAATTGAATGAACAAGGGTTTCCTTTATTTATACCCCATCACTTCTTCCTCCAAAGAATTTACAGTTTACATCCAATTAACAATGTAAAGGTGAAGATCAGAAAACTAAAAGAATAATAATGTAATAAGACCAGAAAGACAATTACTTAACAGAATTACAGATTCACAAAGTTCTGTATCAATACTAAAATTGATTCACGATCAGATACACAACCCCCACAGTCTGAAAGACAGCCAGTGAGGAAAAGAAAAGCTTTCTGTGGCACTGAAGAATGAGAGAACTTTCTCCTTTCAGGCGCCATAGAGAGACTCTTAAGTAAGATGGTGCTAACACCCTTCTCAGCTTCCCTGCAATGTGTCCCACAAAGAGTTCTTATGTGGCTGTGTTTTTAGTGCCTCTCAAAGCAAGCTCAGGTGTGGTGACAAAGGGCCCCTTGACCAGTGATCAGATGGGGGGTGATGGGAGCAGGAGAGCCCGGGGATGACTCCCCAGGGTTGCCCATGGTGATTTAGGGT
This sequence comes from Ailurus styani, assembly GCA_002007465.1. Classification (NCBI taxonomy): domain Eukaryota; kingdom Metazoa; phylum Chordata; class Mammalia; order Carnivora; family Ailuridae; genus Ailurus; species Ailurus styani. The sequence continues at coordinate 1,723,602 of LNAC01000039.1, forward strand.
TGGTTTTCTACACTTGTATCTATAATCATATTCTGCCAGGCTTCTTGCTTCTTGCCTGCCCCATGGTAATACAATCGCCACTAGCTTTGTTTTGTATTACAAAGGATAGCAATTTTAAAAACTCTCTCTTGCATTATTAATTTGTTATTTATGAGCTTAGGAAGGTCATTAGACAAACTTTCTTTGGGGATTAGACATGTCATCAAAAGAAAAGCTACATTTGTTCTTCTCTGCCATTAGGTTATAGGAACTCAAGTACCCTTAAAAGAAAAATATCAACAATCAGGACAATTTATTTTATATTTTAATAAAGAAATTGTCCAACTTGAATGTTATAAAGCAAAGTTGAAAAAAATACCATGATCTTTTTGGTTCCTCTAAGTGAGTGAATGTGCAATCATGCACATGAGTCCCTCTGCACATGAGCCCCTCCTTGAGACACAGACCTTGGTTTGGCAGTTCTCCTGGGGCTTGGAACAGTCATTCCCAGGTTGTTTTGGTCTCCCGTCCTCCTTGTTCTTGTCCAGAATGAAATCCTTCCTTCCTCTGGGAACACTGATAATAAAGCCAAACTTTGCTGAGCCCAGCCTGGTTCTGGGTGGGCTTCATAATTTCTTGATCATGGAGAGTGATCCCAGAGGACCAAAATTTACATGTTATTGGTTCTGAGATAGCTTGATTAATTTTCACAGACTCTGTCATACCCAAAGCCTAGATTTCACAAAGTGGAATTATTATGGCAGAGGTCCCAGGCTTTGTTAGAGAGATGATCTACATGCCAGTGGTAGATAGGAGGGGAACTTAGACATTCTGCCCCGCACAGCACATTGGGAGATGGCCCCAAGCCTTCAAACTGCCATTTAAAACATTGAGGGGCCCAGGAGGATGGAGGCTGACTGGACCAGAGAGTGTTACTTTTTATAGAAACACTTTTTAAAAAAATAAAGGATGAGTAGACCGATGATCTTGTGCTACCAGTAGATGGCAGAGTTTCTGCGTTAAAAGCTATTACTGTTTGCTGGTGCTCAGTACTTCTATTAATGCTGGACTAATTTTTATGTCGCTAAAACTCCAACGATATTTTGGATTTTCAAAACTTGAATTAATATAGAAAGTTATACTTATATCTCCATCCAACTGTGATCATGAAAGTCATCTGCAGAGAATTTGAAATTAGTCTCTGAATTGGGAGTCAGGTGGGTTCTGTACTCCCTTCTCTGCCATTCTTCTTTCTATATCATTTCAGGATAGAGCCTGATGAATATGCTAGCTCAAAGTAACATCTGTCTGATACCTAGTAAGCTGTTTATGCAGGACAGGTTAACTGACATTCATATGCATAATTAAAATAACCGGTACTTACTGAGTACCTACTGTGTGCCAATACAAAGCTAATAAGCAGTAGCTAATTTTTATGAGCATAAGCTAATTTAGTTCTCATGACAGTCTGGTTATTATCCCTATTTTGTAGATGAGGGAGCTGAGGCTTAGAGAAGTTATGTAACTCGCCAAGATCCCATGCTAATGGCTGGGCTAGTATGACTTAAAATCTGTATATATACCACAGCGATGTTCCATCTCCAATTCAGCTGAGAAAGATAGAAGTCTGAATATGACATTGCTTCTGAAAGAAAAACCCATTCTGAAAATCTGAAATCCTTGGTTTCCAAGGTAAATAAATGTGGTTTTTTGTTTGTTTGTTTTCTGGAGATAGGACAGATTTACATGGCCTTATGGTGATGATGTCATTATTTGCCTCTTGCTGAACCTTAGTGTAGAAGTCAGACTTCCGGTTCCATGCACATGGGCAATCAATCAGCAGGCCCCCAGTTCTGTCAGCCTCATGGTTTCTTGGAGCCATTGTCTCTTCAAATCTGCAGTGAGGGGACTGCACTTTTCAAGTCTAGAATGTCCTGATGGCGTGTGTCCATAATCTGAGATCTGAGTTGCTCAGGAAGTGGTAGCTCTCTACCATTTAGAGGTTGCAGCCAAAAAAAGACAAAAAACAAAACAAACAAACAAAAAAACTGCACATACTATTAGCTTGTTAGTGAATTAAGAGTTTTCTCTCTTTCTTCATGGCCCAGGAAACTTATGTAGCTGTACAACCACTGCTTTGATTCAGAAGAGTGGTCCTAATAGCTGGTGTTTTAAACTCTCAGGAGGAAATAATTCAATGGAAGCGCCTTCCAAAACTTTGAAATCTCGGTTCCAAGGCTTACTAGAACACACAAAGAATTCTTTGAATAGACAATAGATGGCGGTGCAGCATCAGTTTGTGCCCTGCAGTAAACCCAAACCTTTACTTTGGTGTCACTTTCTATTATTTCACATCTACATTATCTCTGAAGCAAGAATTATTAGATAAAGAGGAGCTCCTGGCTGACTCAGTCGGTAGAGCATGCAACTCTTCATCTCGGGGTTGTGTGTTCAAGCCCCATGTTGGGCATAGAGTCTACTTTAAAAAAAAAAAAAGAATTATCAGATAAAGAAACTCATTTAACTTGCTTTATATTGGGCTTCGTGTATTAAAATGCTTAAGGAACAACTTGATGAAGTAAACCAAACTAGGAAAACCTGAAGCAGATTTATGGGAAGTAAATGAGGCTTATGCTTCAAGGGCCACTCCCAAGGAGTGGTCCTAAAGTTATAAAGTTTGAAAAAGTAAGATATCTTGTTTTCTTTTTCTTAAAGAGGCCCCCCCAAATTATATAAGCTTCAAGCCACACAAAGCTTGGGTTTGTCGAAATAGTCTTGTGGCTTTTAACTTAGGAAAGGGTAGACAGTCTTGCCATTATTAATTTTCTACCAGCTTAATCTCCAGGGAAAAGGGCAATCTGGTTTTTAAAACCAAGCCAAATAAAACAGAGAGAGTAACTGGATAAGCTGCCAAATATTCCACTTATTTATGTGTCTGAGTAAAGTGAAGGAGTTAACACTGAAACTCTTTCATTTCTGGCAACATATCTGTGCTAAAATAAGGTAAGTACAGATTATGATTAGCAAATTAATGAATTATCCTCTGCTAAAACTCCAGACCAGTATGGCAGTGTTTGGGGGATTTTATTTTATTTTGTCTTATTTTTTTTTTAACCCAAGAGATATTGTCCTTAATAAGAGACCAGCTGTGAATATTCACAGAGAAAACTATACTTCCATTTACAAATCTTAACTTTCTCCCCAGAGAGCCCAGCTCAGCCTTTCTTTGACTACCTGTAGCTTACTCAGGCGTTAAACTAAAATTTACCCTTTAGAAAAGAAAAACTAGTCAACTTTCCAATTGGCCTTTCCCTTTACAAACACCACTTAGTAAGGTTGACTTATAGGCCTGGGACAATTATCTTGTCTCGCTCCGTGTGTAACTATTATTCAGAATAATAGTGTCCCCCTAAAGAGCTCCTGTGTCCACTAGGCTTTAATACCCTTGAGGGCAGAGGGTGGGTTAGTTCGTCTTATGTGCTGTGACCTATGACACACAGGGAGAGCTGTAAAAATGCTTGCTGAAAGAATGAAGCTAGATGTTGTTAAAAAAATTACCACATGGCCTAGGGACCCTCCAGCACGATTCTGGGTTTATTATTTCTGGGTAACATATTGTGAAGATTGGTTTCAGTAGACGAACTTGTATAATAATTGCTGTGAGTACAAGCTCCATGTCTGACACTCTAGAGAGGAACTAGAAATGCCCGAGGGGTGGCCTGAGCATCTGGGGTTGGATGAGAAGCCGTCCTGAAGTTGAGCTCTGCTTGTGAGGCCTTCCCAGCCCACACAGCCTTCTTTATCTCCCCAACTGAGTCCTGGAGCCAAGTTTGAAATAATGGCACCTGTGACCAGGTGCACAGACACACTGCCTCTATGTGGGTCAGGAGGAAAGAGAAGTCAGCCAACATGTCATCAGCCTCCTCTCCTCCAAGGAAGATGAGAGGTTATTGGCTGTACCACAAACACGCAGAATTTCCTGTTTCAGAATTATGGGCAAAGCAAGCACCATTCCTGGATTATCTGTAATAGTCCTCCCTTCATCTGGCCACTGAGAAACTAAACCTACCTTCTATTTCTTCTGTGAATTATTAAAGCCTTGGACTTTTAGTTCTTTTTCCACTTCATTAGCATTCTTCACTCAAAGACCTTATCCTGCTCCAGTATCTTTATTTCAGCCTTAATTGCACAGCTAAGAAATTTATCAACATTTATATCACTTAGGACGCTCAATTGCAGATAATAGAGAACACTGAACACAAAGTGACTCAAAGAATAGAGCATTTATTATGCACCGTAACAAAAACTCTAGAGCTAGGGCAGGTCTAGGATTGGTTAATTCAGTTGCTCAACAATATATTTGAAGACTCGAGCTCTCATATTTCTGTCTGCTTTCTGCTCCATCTGTTCTCCTTTGGCTAATGCCACGCGTGGTTCCAGGGTGGCTGTCACATTCATCATAGGCAGGCATGACACTGGCCTACAAGGAAGAACTAGTTTTTTCTGTAAAGGTTCTCTTAAGAGAAAGACCCTCTTCTGATTCCTTCAGGAGACTCCCTCACAACTCATTGGCCAGACTTGCACCAGATAACTCTGGCAAACCACAAACCATTTAGAGGGTCAGAGAGACATAAATCAATGGGGTAATATCAGCAAGAGAGACGTATGAATATATGCCTAAATCAGTTACTGGCGAGGGGAACAGGACACCAGGAATAGACCAATCACAATGGACTAGCAAGCTAGAAGTGGCTTCCTCTGAGGCACATGGGGGATGGATATGTGAACAAAATCAGGGCTATTAGTGAAGAAGAAGTACGCTTGGACTTGGGGTGGGAGGGGGGAGGTGTCTGGGAGTTTGGATAAAGGAAATGGTTTTGGATAAGAAACCACCAGGGTTGACTAGAACACTCTGCTTCATTGGTTTCCGTTTCTTTTAACTCTAATAAATATTAATCCTGGGAATGATTCCTTTTCCCTGGCATAGCCTAGATCTTTTTCCTAATGGATTTAGTTCCTATGTTCCAGGAAATTCACAAATATCTTTTCTTTCCTTAAGAGCTGTGAAGGTAGAACAACCGAGAAACTGTAAAATGAAGTTGGATTGCCCAAACCTATCTATAAATGCTATTTATCTACATATCTAGCTCTGTTTTCTGCATAGGGTTTAAAAGAATTCTGTTGGCCACATGGCAAAGTCCTCATGGTTTATTACTAAATGTGTATGAGCTTACCAAATTATTTACAATCCTGAGCAGGTTTTGAAGGATGATTCCTTTTCTTGGCTTATTGGAAATATACAGACAGAAATACGCCTTTGGGTTTCTTGAGTTTCCAGAGTTCTTGATAGGTTATTGGCATCACTATGGTTCCATTCTTTACAGGTCTTTGGAGGTAGTGGATGGAGGCCATGTGGGTCCAGAGTTCCAGAGATTTGCATCGCATGGTGCGGAATCCCAACTCCTTCACACCACCACTGAGGGGCCTGGCCCTTTACCTCTGGAACCAGGAATATTTAAAAAGGTAATGCTTCATTTCCAATATTTGGTTTACTCCCAGGAATAAACACTTTAGTGGATTAAAAACATGGTAAAATAACCCTTGTCTGATTGAAAAACACATACTTAAAAGGAATGTAAATTGTAAAAAGGGCATTATTTATCAAAGTTCCATGATAATAAGTAATGAGTCTCAAGGGATGAGTGTGAATCTTTGCTCTATGCTGCTTTCAGATGTTCTTCCCATTGTCATGAATGCCTTTTGCCTGCCTTTTTTCTTTTGCACAGACTGTGTTTCAGCTCAAAGACGTACAAAATAAATAGGACATCAATATTTGGAAGGCCCATAAAAAGCATTTATACTATTTTCTCCTGCAAGGATTTTAGAATTGGTATATATCAGCAGTTACTTCTTAATATCTAAATGTTTGCATGGAAAGTTCTGACTCAATTGTACTTGTAAAAAAAAAAAGAGCTTTCCCCAATGTGGCAGATAGAGAAGTGTATGCGTGTTAACCACATTCATTCATTCATAAAAGGATATTACTCATGTACTTGTCTGCAGCGGGAAAGCACAATGATGTCTTTAGTCATAGTGTGAGAGCTGGAGGAGCTGCCGAGCTTTAAAGGGTGTACAATACATTTCTCATTACAAACTACTGCTTTAAGATCAGGAGTGTTAGTAGTGCGAGATATTTTGTCATAAGAGAAATCCTCCCCCCACCAAAAAGAAATTTGCTTTAGTAATGCTCTATACTAAAAGTTAATTATTAGTTCAAGATGAAAAGCTTTGGAGATGGGATGCACAACAGTGTGAATATACTTAATGCTACTGAACTGTATACTTAAAATGATTAAGATGATAAATTTTATCTTTCTTATATGTATTTTATCACAATTTAGAATTAAAAATTTTAAAAATTACTTAGTGATGAAAGCAGTAAAAAGAAAACATGATGTAATTGTTCATTCATATTTTATATTTTATTAGAACATGATAAAAGTAGGTAGGGAGGGGCTCCTGGGTGGCCCAGTAGGTTAAGAGCCTGCCTTTGGCTCAGATCTTGACCCCAGGGTCCTGGGTCAAGCCTCCCTCCCCTACCCCCCCCAACCACAGGCTCCCCTCTCAGCAGGGATTCTGCTTTTCCCTCTGCCTCTGCCCCTCCCCCAGCTTCATGCTCTTTCTCTCTCTCTCTCTCTCTCTCTCTCTCTCTCTCTCTCTGTGTCAAATATATAAAATCTTTAAGAAAAAAAGGTAGGTAGGTTGGGAAATTCAATTGAGAAGCTTTGTAACTCAAAACAGTGTAATATCATTCAGAGTATCTGAAATGTAAAATTAACTTTTATAAAATGTTAAAATAGAAAATCAAATTTGAATTTTAAAAATTAAATAACCTGGCTTACTATAGATTATACTTATATTCAAACTGGTTTCACATTTTGTCCTTCTTTCGTTGTAAGACATAGTTTATAACTGTAAATAAAGCCTAATAAATCTAGTCACTGGCCCTGGCTAGAGTTTCAAATTGTTTCCTACATGTGTCCTTTAACAACTCAAAAGAAAAATAACTGGGTAAGTATCATGCCATTCACTACCCTGTGATGTTTCCTCAAGTCCAGGAAACACCAGATGGCAGCATTCAGAAACAAAACAAACCCCTTGAGAGGGTGGCCAAAAAGCACATGTGGGAAGGGCCCTTCTCCCATGGTTCACAGCCCAAAGACAGTCCTGTCTTCTTCACAGTGCTGATATTCCCTCTGAACGTGGTCTCTTGACCCTCGCTTCCTCTCCCAGACCGTGGGCAGGGAGCCCTGGGCACGGGGCAGCCCAGAGGGAGAGGCCCCAAGGCCCACCCAGAGCGCTCAGTACTGTGAGGGGGGCAGGGACAAGGAGGCTGGCAGCCAGAGACGGGTGGACTGGGAACCCAGGGTAGCAGGGAGCCAGAGCAGATGGAGAAGGGCAAGAAGGTGAAGAAGGAAGCAGAAGCAGTCTGTCATTCTGGCTACACCGTCTCCGAGTGTCACCTGAGATGGGGTCAGCCAGGCACCGCCTGGAACTCTCTACTTTTTCACACGTTCTTCCTGAGAGATGGCCAAATACCCACAACAGGAGTGACTGGCTCCAAGGTCCGCTTCTGGGGCTGCTGTCTCTCCCTCTCTCTCTCTCTCTCTCTCTCTCTCTCTCTCTCTCTCTCTCTCTCCCCTTCTCCCTCCCTCTCCCTGCCCTCTCTCCCCCTCCACCATCCGTCATCCGTCTTTCTTACTCCTGCTCTCTCTGGGCTCCCGCTCTCTTGATCTTTCTCACCTGCATAGTCTACCAGGCCTGGAAGAAAGGAAGAAGCATTCGAACAGACTTCCTTTTCTCTGCTGATGTGTTCTCAACTTTGTTTCTGGAACTCATGGCTGAGAGGAGTCAGGGGATCATTCTCAAAAGTGCAAAGCATCCCTCCCCACTGGCCAGTATCATTAGGAAACAAAAGTTAACTCCCCTTAGATTCTGGGTGGTTCATACCTACTGTGAGAACCTGTGTTTCAGGGCACTTCCCATACTTCCAAGTACCCTTCTGTTAGTCTGCTCTACAATGAGCCTGCCCACTGAGAGAATCACCTTGGAAAATCAGCACATTTATGAGGCTGATACGGGAGGACCACCCTTGGCATCTTTCCCTGGCAAAAGGCCATAAATTCTTCTTAAGATTCCTGAGTTGATCTAGCCCTCTTGGTTATGTGTATTTATTCAAATGAGTGCTTAAATTTTTATTCGCATTAAAGTTAAGCAATTTTCCTTTCCCCAAACAACCGGAATTTATTCATTCTCTGTATTTGTTCTGTATATTTTGTTACTGCATTTGCTTATTTAACATGCTGTTAAAATTCCTTAGCCATTCCTTCAAGATGACAACACTATATTGAATCCTTCAATTAGAATAAGAAGACATTTACTATACCTACTTGTGTAAACGGAAATAAGGATTTATAATCACAAAGATAGTATTGCCTCTTAAATGCATATGTACATCAAGTAGGGGGAAAAGCATAACAAAAATCAAAATAGAATATTACTGGAATTCAAATCTTAGATGGAAAAAATCACCAAGGATTTTATATTTATTTGTACAAATCTTTGTACAATGGCCACATAAAATCTTTAGTCCATTTTATGGCAAAAGATATGTTTATGTAAAATGTTTATTTCTAACAGACCACTTTTTCATGTTAGAGAAAAGCATAAGGAAGTGGTATCACTAAATGAAAACATGCATTCTGTATATAAGTGACAATCATGTCGAGTGATTCTTTCTTTGCATGTAAGAGAGGATTAACATTGTAGATTATTATGTTTCATTATATTTATGTACTTATATTTATTATGTTATATTTTCTGCTTACTTTACTTCGTAAGTGAAAATGTCTTAATTCCACTACATGGAGGTATTTCTGGGACATGAAGGAACACTCTTTATTAATTAAAGCATTTCTTTAAAAAAGAATAGAACAAGATGCTGAGCGATGTGTCGTTAATTAAAATCAGCCTCTTTAAAGAAGGCAATTACCTTAATGAGAATTTCTATGATTTCTAGTACAAAAGTCATTTAATCCCTTTTCAATTGTAATCACTTACTTTGATCTAGAAAATCATATGTGACTATAGTGATTTTAATCATTCTGGAGCCAAGTTCAAACAAGTAAGATGGAATAAACAGGAACAGCAATTATTTGATTAATTCAAGCAAAAAATTTTGCTTTAACTATTTGGATTCTTTCATTCTTGATGACCTGGATAAAGCCTCTATTTCCCCTTATCCACAAGTATGTGTGCACATGTACTTTTTAAGAGATAGAATAATCCCCTTCCCCCTTCAAAAAGAAAGGGTAACTATAACCTATAGAGAAGAGGTCTTGCCAAATCAGTGTTGTTCCTTCAGAAGTCACTTGTACAGATTTTGACTCCTGTCAGTATTCCTCTGCCTTGTCATTCAGGAAACATCCATGAATCTGTCATCTCACTCTTTGAGATTGGGATGCTCCCAAATCATGGAAATAGACTGGTATCTGCTTTCGTCTCAGTTCTCTCAGAGACAGTTGTACCACAATCACTTTTGACAGCTTTCTTATTGCCTAATTCATCTTATAATTGTTAAGGTGGAGCCTTTCCAGTTTCCAGCCTGGTTATTCTAGTTTAGTCAAGAACTATAACAATCCAATTTAATAAACATTGGTTGAGGTAGAAAAGAAGAAAAAACTATATTCTAACACTTTCATTTTCCATGGTGGTTGACCACTTTGAGAGGGGATACCTCATTTCCCTGCCCACCGCATTGTTTTTCCTCTCTCTCCCTAGCTGCTCCACATGGGTCCCCTGATTTTGCTCTGGATGCTCAATCCTCCACCTCACTTCATTTCTTAGGCCAGATCAACCTCAAGATAGAAGCCTCAGACTTGTTCACTCTACCCCCACCCTGCTTCATCCCACAGAACATCTCATGGTGTGTTGTCCACTGTTGGCTTGGCCTAGGACACTATGTGAACATTGATCACTGGGTTCCCACATTTTCTCTCAAGGCACCCAGGCTGCTAATCTTAGCAACGACAGTTCTAAAATTATCATGCAAAAAGTAGGACCTTCCAAATCCTGAAGTCTAACCTCCAAACCTCACCCCAAGACCGAGGCATTTACTAAGGTTAGACCATCCCAATCGTGACTTACTTAAAGGACTTATGAGTATCATCCATCCATTCCAATGCTACATTTCACCTTACTATTGGCACTTTACCTCAAATCACCTGTGCCATCTGTTGTTGTGAATAGAGACTGCTGAATCCTTGGGCCTTCCTTGTCCCAAATGTCTGCTTTCATCACCAGCCAGATCTCACTATCATTCCACCCCACCTTACCCTGGGACCTGTCCTATCCACGCAAGTAAGTCTACTGCCCAACTTCAATCTTTCACCCTTATCAGACCAACTTCATGGCAAGAGTCTCTCTGTGTTCTATCAGTACTGATCTAAAAATCTAGATGTAATACTGTTAGAAAATAAAATTAAAGATAGAGAACAATGCATATGGCATGTTACATTTTGTGCAAAAGTTAGGGGATTACAATAAATGTTTTTGTTTATAGGTTAATTAAGAAAATATAGAAGTATATGGGGTACCTGGGTGGCTCAGTCATTTGAGTGACTGCCTTCAGCTCAGGTCACGATCCCTGGGTCCTGGGATAGAGCCCTACATTGGGCTCCCTGGTCAGTGGGAAGCCTACTTCTCCCTCTCTCTCTGCTTTATTCTCCCCACCCCAAATTGTGCTCTCTCTCACTCTCTCTCTCTCAAATAAATAAATTAAAAGTCTTTAAAAATATATAGAAGGATACATGCAAAACTAATTGCCTGTGATAGGGATGCGGGGAATGGCAGACAGGGGACATGGGCAGGAAAGACTTTTGGCTGTATACTTTCTCTCTCTCTCTTTTTTTTTTTTTTTTGAGACCCAAAGCCATGTCTTTATTTATTTATTTATTTATTTATTTATTTATTTATTTATTTATTTATTTTAAGAGAAATTGAAAGGGTGAATTTATTAGGCCCAAATATGAAGCTATCCTCACATTTTACAGTTTTACCCATTTATTGTTTCATATTATTTTTTCTTAATTTTTTTGATTTTATGTATTCAGTGATCCAAGATTCATTGTTTATGCACCACACCCTGTGCTCCATGCAATACGTGCCCTCCTTAATACCCACCACCAGGCTCACCCATCCTCCCTCCCCCTTACCCTCTATAACCCTGTTTGTTTCTCAGAGTCCACAGTCTCTCATGGTTCGTCTCCCCTTCCGATTTACCCCAGTTCACTTTTCCTTTCCTTCCCCTAGAATCCTCCATTTTATTCCTTATGTTCCACAAGTAAGTGAAACCATATAATTGACTTTCTCTGCTTGACTTATTTCACTCAGCATAATCTCCTCCTGTCCATGTTGACCTGTCCATGTTGATACAAAAGTTGGGTATTCATGCTTTCTGATGGCTGTGTAATATTCCATATTATATATGGACTACATCTTCTTTATCCATTCATCTCTTGAAGGGCATCTCGGCTCTTTCCACAGTTTGGCAATTGTGGACATTGCTACTATGAACATTGGGATATGTATGGCCCTTTTTTTCACTACATCTGTATCTTTGGGGTAAATACCAGTAGTGCAATTGCAGGGTCATAGGATAGCTCTATTTTTAATTTTTTGAGGAATCTCCACACTGTTTTCCAAAGTGGCTGCACCAACTTGCATTCCCACCAGCAGTGAAAGAGGGTTCCCCTTTCTCCACATCCTCTCCAACACTTGTTGTTTACTGTCTTGTTGATTTTTGCCACTCTAACTGGTGTAAGGTGGTATCTCAATGTGGTTTTGATTTGAGTTTCCCTGATGGCTAGTGATGATGAACATGCTGTATACTTTCTCATATTTTAAATTTTGAGCTATGTGAAGGTATTACATAGTCAAAAACATTTTAAGATGGAGGAATGAATAGGTATAATTTAAGTTATACTGTGATTAAAGTTAAATTAAAATGGTTTAGGTATGCATGTGTAATTTTTTATGATTCTCTGATTTGTTGTAATCTATACCAGTCCTGATTGCATTGTCTCAGGGACTACTGTTCCCAAGTGTCCTCAGTGGGCCATTCTACTGCCTTTGCAAATATTTCTTCCCATGCCTACAAAGTCTTTCCACATTTTGTTTACTTGTCCGTTCAGGTCTTGCTCAAAGAGCTCTTCCTTTGTGATGTCTGCCTCAGAAAAGTTGTTTATTTTCCTCTTTGTGCTGCCATTTACCTTGGATGTACCCCAAACTCAACACTTACTGTACCGTACTAATTTACAAGTCTCCTTCCGTACTGGACTAGAATGCCCTAAGGGACAGACTGCATCCATGTGGCTGGAACATTAGCTATACATTTTGCATGAATGAAATGCCATACATTCACCATAAAAAAAAATAATAGAAAACAATGCTATCGCCAAAGCGCAGCATTTTGGTTCTAGTACAAATTTCATTTAAGCTTTTTTATTTAGGCTTTCAAAAGTAGAACAGGAAAGCTCACCAAATACATGTACACAGATGTACATAAATAAGCCATGTGTGGGCAGCAGAAAGACAATGTGGCCATTTCCAGAGCATGCCTCCCCCTTCTCCTTTAGCACTTGTGCTGTGGGGTGGCAGGATCAAGGGAGGGCTTGGTGGCATAGGAAGTACTTCTTTATCTCTGAAAAAGCCTGGTATTATTGGGTGCACCTGGAGCTCCCATTCCTACTTAGGTTCCATAGCTTAGGCATTCTATAGGCTGGAGAATGTTGCTTTAATATCCTAAGTATGGCATTACAAAGAGCAGGATATGGTATACCCGCTGTTTTTCTCATCAAAGCTAAATGTCTGGCCTTATAAGAAAAGATTTCCTACATATAGCTGACTTTGGAAAAATCAGGCCATCTCTACCAATCTGTAATGCCACGCATTTGAAGGTATCATGGTCACCAGGATGCAGCAGGATATAGTTTGTTTTTCTTTCAACCCAAACACATGTGTTGTCTTCCTTTGATGTAATGACTGTGGGTGCTGTTTATTTACATATATAAAAATAAACATATAAATATATATTAGTCAGTCCATTTCCTGTACTAATCCAAACTAGAAGGCTTTGACTGTGGTAGGGTTTCCAGGGTTTTTTTTTAAGTGTGATAATATATTTATTGTTTTTCTTCTAAATATTATATATCCTTGTTGTAAAGACTTTCCAATATTCTGAAATGTACAAAATAGAGACCTAAATTGTGTCATCACCTTTGAAGTTAACTAGTTTGGTGCGTATCCTTTCAGAATTTTTTCTTATGCATTTATGTAAGCGGAGTGAGTCCATTTGTGCTTTTCCTATCAAAAGGGATCATACGCTTTCTACAACTCTCTAACTTGTCTTTTTACTTATCAATCTTTAAGATCATCTTTCCAAGTTAGTATCTATAAATATGCCTCTTTCAAATTACTATGGAGTATTTCATATATGTAATGTAGTAGGTGTACTGTTGTGTAGTTTACCAATCTTTGTTTATGGACATTTAAGTTATTTGCCCCCTTTTTTTAAGTAAGCTCTACCCCCAGCGTGGGGCCCAAACTCACGACCCTGGGATCAAGAGTTGCCAGTTCTACTGAGTAAGCCAGCCAGGCACCCCAATGTTCGCTTTTTTTCTTCTATCAGCAACACTGTCTCTATGGGATTTTTTGGTCAATATTTCTGTGGGATAAATTCCCTAGAAACAGAATGATTTAATGGAAAGCACACTTATTTTTAAATGTTACAGATACTACCAAATTGCCCATAAAAAGTTTTTAACAACCTAAGCTCCCAACCAAAAAGAATGAAAGTGACTATTTTTCTACCACTTTATAAATGTTGTATATAATCAGTCTTTTTCTCTCGCGAATATGTTGGTATCTCATTGTTTAAATTTGCAGTTCTTCAAATAAAAAAGAGATTGAACTCTTTTTTTGCTTATTGGCCATTTACATTCCTTCGGTTAATTATCTTTTCATGTTCTTTGCTCATTTTTGCATTGGATTGTTTGTCTTGCTGAAGATATTGTGCTAAAAGTAATGAGCTGGATATTCAGAATTGGTAAAAATTGTGTTCTTGTAGGGGACATTTTAATCTTTTTATATCCTTCTTCTTTTTAAATAATATAGTGTTCTGTTTATCCAATGAGGGTTTAAGCTTGTTGTGTTTGTGGGGGTGGGGGTTTTGTGTGGGAGGATTTATTAAGTAGTGAAAACCCGAAATGTTTCTCTGCCCTTATTGGAGAGGGGAGTATCAGGAGGGGGACTCCTGAACTATTTTCTGGTCATGCATGCAATGGAGTTAAATGAAGATCTCAGAAGAGGAACTGAAATGCTCTTTCCTCTCCTTTGTTCCAGTTCTGCTTCTGCATAGCTTTCAGTCTCTTTGTTCAAATAAATTTCTTGCACTTGCTATTAAAAATATTTATAGCAGTCTTAGACTCCAAGCATCAAGGACTGAAAACATTTAAATTAAAGTCTTTGGGATTCTGTTTTCAGCTCCAGTCAAGACAGATCCATTTCCTTCAAGAAAAGGATGACCAGGTGACCATCCTGGTCAGCATGGCCAGCTGGCTGTAAGGAATCACTAACGATTGTAAAGCCTGGGACATATACAAAGCTCTGTATAAGTAGTAATTACTGTTACTGCTCTCTGACATCCTCAAATTTTAAGCTGAACTCCTACTAGCTCATGCAGTAGAGGAAGAAATTAAAGCTCTTGTGACATCATCCCCATAATAAAGACGAGTCGCTAACCAGTAATGCTCATTTGTTTTCGTGAGGACATTGAGAGAGGAGCAGATCATCATTTTGGCTGGAGCGATGAAAAACTGGGGGTTTGTGTTCTTTTGAATTGATGAAGAGTTTTGCCCTAATCATAGCAAGTCAGAAATCTCTCACTGGGGATCCCTTCTTTTGCTAAGAACAGAGACCTCTGGCTGCACTCTGACGACATCTGGGCCAGTTGGGACCGTATGTGGCTGCGTATCTAGCTCTGGACTCCACTTCCCCCTTCCACTTCTTCTGCAATACTTATTACCCTCTCCTGAGGAATATCCGAAGACCGCTGCCGTCCAGAACCTCAATGGGGGGCCGGACCTGCTGTGGCTGTGGCTGTGGCAGGTGCCATGCATGTGCAAATAATCGGAGCAGGAGTGTTGAGTATCGGAATAGGTGTCCTGACTCCCGGAATAGATGTGAAAACTCCAGATACAGGGTCTATGACCGAGATCTTGAGGTAGGTCCTTGCTAGGGAATCCTTCTGAGTCATGGATTTGTCCAGTGTCTCTTTGATAATGTTTGAGTATGAGGTTTGTCTCTGTGCATCAGTATCTATTACTGTTATCTTGTTTAATGCCATTCTAGTCTCATGTATTGCAAGTATTGTGGGTACTATTTATTAATATATTCACTTAGATTCTTTTTATTTTTCTGAGTGTTGAACAGCAATTGGTTCAAGCTTAACCAGTGAAGTAAGTGTCTGTGAAGGTAGCTCCTGCTGGGTACTGTTCTTGGAGACTTAGTCCTCTCTACTCTCGCCTCTTCAGAACTTCGGTGCTGGGAGAGAACCAAGCTACCTTGTCTTCTCTCAAAAGCTGCTTTCCTTTGGGTTGGGCTCATTTGCAGTAGACCAAGCTCTTATTTGAATCAGATCTTAATAAATCACATAAAGGTGCTTTAAGAAGTAGAATGATTAGCTTAAGATTCCAGATCAACAGCTCAGAATTGCTTCTTATGTACCTGATTTGACTGGAGATGTTGTCTTAGGATTGAAAGGTGAGTCAAGGTCAACCCTGATCTTACTCATTATCCTCAGTTCCTGTTTGTAGAAGCCAGTGTGTTGTTTTAGTATTAAACCTTTTGTGCTACTTTGTCAAATATGGGGTGGCCATCCCACCAACCTGAGCTCCCCTCTGATGCCTATTTATCCCTCTCTTCTTCACCTATAATAATATATGTTTGCTTTGTTCTCACGTGATAGCTTTGAAGTTTTGGAATGGAATGTGCAGAATGTGTAGGTCAGACTAGTTTTTGTGATGTGCTCTAAGAAAAGCATGCCCTCTACACTTCTGATCTATTGTTTCTCTTCAGGGTACTGATTTCAGTATAACCCGTAATTTAACGAAATCGGTAATAGATTTAACTATATGTGTGTGTGTGTGTGTGTGTGTGTTTGTATGATATATATATATACACACATATATATGTGTGTGTTTGTTACACATACTTTTTAAAAAAGATTTTATTTATTTATTTGACAGAGAGACAGCGAGAGAGGGAATGCAAGCAGAGGGAGTGGGAGAGGGAGAAGCAGGCTTCCCACTGAGTAGGGAGCCCAATACAGGGCTCGATCCCAGGACCCTGGGATCATGACCCGAGTGGAAGGCAGACGCTTTAACGACTAAGCCACCCAGGCACTTTGAAGAACATCTAATGCTGAAGTGACAGTCGAAGGTAGAGTAAAACATTTGAAGTTGGCAGTTTACTGACCACATCGGTCGGATGGACCCTAGTAGCTTGAAGACAAGTAGCAAGGGACTAGTATATTAATTATTCTGTGTTTATTCCCATGACTATAGACTTTACTATCATTTCCTCTTAGCAAAGCTTTGATTTCTCTCTGCCATTGCATCTGATGAGTGTCAGTCAAATACCATGTATAGAAAGATAAAAAAATTCACTATGCATAGATTTGTTTCCTTTGCTAATTACTAATTCATTATCAGGTCCCAGGGGTATTTTTAATAACTTCTAACCAGCAACATGGAAGAAAATGTTCAGGTGAACATGGGGGAAAAACAAAGATTTGAGACTGGAGGACAAACAGACCACATTGACTTAAATGCTTTGAGCGTTGGGATACCATGTGGTTTAGAGAGATCTCCGTGATTATGACAAATGCAGCCTTAAAAAAAATAAATCTCTCCCAGGCAACCTGCATCATAGCAGTAAACATTGGACCATCTAAACTCATTCCCTGATGACTCTGAATGAAGATCTTGGAAACCTGAATGTGCTATTCACCAAGATGGTCCAAATAAGAACCCTAAATAATGAGGAAATTTTTCACCCATCTGATTTTGTTTTATTAGAATCTTAAAATGAAGAATGACTAACTTAGAAAATGAGGGAAGTAGTGACTGTTTTTGGCATGGATGCTGAAACTCCTCATTTTAAGCATCTCCCTGTTTGTGATTGTATCGTTCAAACCAGCACAGAGGACTTTGCGCTTGGATTCCCTCATGACTTTTACCTAAAATAGGTAGAATATCAAAATACTTCTAGGAAACATTAACTTCTATGGGTTTAGCAATTAAATAAAGCTCTCCCAAAAGGTATATGTTAATTTAAAATATTGATTTTTTTCTAGGTATTTTATAAAATGACAATATGTAATAATGACAAATGACCTTTAAAAACCCCTCTTTGATTTTCTATTTTAAACCTGTAATAGTCCAAACTGGCTATAGTAATCTATGTATCTATACAAACTAAGTATCTATGAATGCAAAAGATTATGCCTGATCAACATCTATCCATCTCTAAAACTGATTAAATAGTACCTCATTTGCGAAGTTTCCCTGCATTCTCAGCTAATATTATCTGATATCTCTCGTGTTCTTATGGAATTCTGTACCATCACATGTAATTTCTCCATGTTATTATTCAGAAGCCTATCTCTTCTTCCTTAGCCTTCTCTAGGGCAGATATTCCCATCTCATTTGCACCTCATGCAGTACCTGGCATATAGAAGACCCTCAATACAGGGAAATGCAATGACCAGAAAAGTGAACTAGACAGCACTCAGAGTAGCCGAAAAGACCAGAGCTCTGACATCAGCTCTTCTTTAGACCAGCTGCGTTAGCTTGGATAGGTTATTTATCCTTCCCGGGCACCAGCTTTTATATTTGCAAATTAGGAGTTGGGAGCTGGCTTAGATAGTGCTCTGTGGAACCCTAGGGATCCTCTGGAGGGCCTCAAAGGCTGCAATAGGGAGGAAGGAATGGTTGGAAATGTGGGTGGGAGAGGAACTCAGGCTTGTAAGTTTCATGCCGTGTCCTCGCTCAGGGAAGCTTACTTCTCTTTCCGACATATGGCTGAATCCCTGTTTACAATTTCTTTTTTTTTTTTTAAGATTTTATTTATTTATTTGACAGAGAGAGATTACAGGTAGGCAGAGAGGCAGTCAGAGAGAGGTGGAAGCAGGCTCCCCACCGAGCAGGGAGCCCAATGCGGGCCTCGATCCCAGAAGCCTGAGATCATGACCTGAGCCGAAGGCAGAGGCTTTAACCCCCTGAGCCACCCAGGCGCCCTACAATTTCTTTTGCATAAAATGTTTTACTGCTGAAAAAAATCATGATAATAACTTGACTAGATTATGTAATGTTCTTCCACCTCTAGTATCTGTCATTTTATGTAACGATTTTATTAATTCACCTCATTCATGTTGCTTTTTAAAAGAAATTTTACATTACATTGCTCTTATTAACTCCTTATTTATATGCACCCCCCCATACAGGTCCTTTCTGCTCTGTATTTTGCCCAGCCAACTTGCCTGTTACATCTTATAGTTACGTTTTAAACCTGAGATAAGCTGATTGTCCCCACTGAATTTTCTTTAGTTTGTAGAATCATTCTTAGATTTAATGAATTGCTTTGAATTTTATTCTAATCTATATGAGCAAAACAGCAACCATGAATATCTAGTTTCATTTATAAATCAGATGAAGATATTCTCAATGTACTTCTTTCAGGTCATTTAAAAAGTCATTGAATAAAATGATATCCAAGCTGGAATGGGGGGGATAGTTAAATAAATTGATAGTTTGACCTTCCCGTGTTGCTAGCTGGTCTGGCAATGCGTTGTTTTCTCTCATTTCATTTTTTTAAAGTAAGCGCTATGCCCAACGTGGGGTTCAAACTCATGACACTGAAATCAAGAGTTGCATGCTCTACCAACTGAGCCAGCCAGGCACCCCTCTACTTAATTTTTAAAAATTATTGGAGATAGCAAATATTTTCAAGTTTGTGAGTAAATATCCATTGACAGGCATCCAAAGTACTAAACAGTGCATCACGTATTTTCCCGGCATAAATAGTAATGGAGGAATTAATAGGTAGATTATAGGAGCAAAGAAAACAAGCACTAGAAGGTCAAAATATACAAAATAAAGAAAGACATTTAATACCCATGTACTCAGCATTCATTGAAAGCTTTCTAAAAGTCTCTAGTGCTTCTGCAATTTTAATGGTAACATTCTGCCAGTGGCTTAAGCTTTGTTCCTTTATGTTTGGTACATGTGCTATTTATTTATTCATTTCATGCTTGTTAATGAGGTACCTTGGGAGTTTCTCCTTTCAGTGAAAATGGAAGGGAATGAAAAGGGAATTGTTGGGAGTACCCTGACTAACTCAGTCACACAAATTGCCAACAGCCTACCCTAAAACAAGCCTAAAAGGAATTACCAACAAATTTTACTTAAAACTGAAAAATTAAAAAACAGTATATCGGTTACATTTGATACTACGTTCTATCTTACAATTAAGAGAGGCATCAGAATCAGGGTAGCAGTTGGACTCATGAGAAGATAAGTCAAAATACCATGTGTTTGGTTAGAGAGAATGGTACAGAGAGGAACCTTAGGAAGTTGAACTTTCTTCAGGAATAAGTGTGGAGTGCGACCCAATCTTTAAATATAGACAGAGAAAGTGTTGTAAGTTCTTGAGCAAAGAAGCATTCATGATGAATGAAATATTTCAGAGGTAGTGTCATTGATATTCTTGGTGTGAGGGAAAGGTGGGGTTTAGGGAAATAAAAAACCATGATCACAGATGGGGGCTAGAATTTCAGAAACTGCCCAAGAGGCTGTTAAAACAGTATGGGGCTTGTATTAAAGTAGAGGCTGTTGAATGGGCTGAGGTCAAGAAATTCGATGATAGATTATAAGTAGGAGCAAAAGTAGATGGAATAATAAGATTCTAAGGCTTTTCGTTTAGGGGACTTTAAAAAAATGATGTTTCTGGTGACAAGTGAAATTCTTCAGAAAGGAAGACTGCTTGCAAGAAAAATCAATTTGTTCTTTTCAGAAAATGTAGACTTCGAAGTAGTAACTTGAAAACCAGGTAGAAAGTTTTAATGTAACAGAAAAACAGTACAGAGAAATAGACCTGAGATACGATCAGATGCCTCCCTTCCTCCCTTCCTTCCTTCCTGTCTTTTAAATTAACATCAAAACTCATTTGGCAGCAAAATCTGACCTCCACTCTCATAAGGCAATTTATTGTCTTTAATTATCCCACTTAGCATGAATTGTCTACATTTTTGATGCAGATATTAATGCATTATGGTATATATGTATATCATCATTCCAAAATCAGAAGATTTTTGCTTTTAAAATACTTTCAGCCCCAATAGGTTTTGTATAAGGGACTGCAGACCTGTAGTAAGTTTAGAGAAAGAATGTCAGTAAGCGACTTTACAGAATCCCTCATAACTGAGAGTTGTCTGTAAGTGCTGAATAAATGATGAGAGATTTAATGAATGTTTAAACTTAAAAAGGGAAACATAAAGTTCACACAAGGAAAAGTAAAAGAGGGAAGTCAAGAAATAGGTAAGTTGAAGCAGAGAAAGGATTTGGCAAAAAGAAGGATATGGTTGAATCCGTACAGTTCTTGAAGGTTACAGGCGTAGAGAGTTCTGGGCACTGGGACTGGATAGGGAGGCTAAGGTTCATTTACAGGTTGAAGGAGAGGCACAGACCCAAAGGGGGAATGTTAAGAGACTGCCAAAGGTAGCAGCACAAAGGGTAGAGCTGCCCATTCAGATCGGACAAACTAGGCTCTAGCATTAGAAGCAGAGAAGAGAACAAAGAAGAGATAATACTAAAAATGCTTCTGAACGAGGGAACCATTTTGGAGGTGCAAATGGGTTAAGACGCAGACCTTCAGACAGGTGGAGGCGAGAAGCTTTGGAGGAGGGTGGAGGTGTATCTTCCCAAACTAAGAAAGCACCCGTATGTGAAGTTGACACAAAAAAATTCACAGCAAAGAGTTTTACTTTTCTTTGTAGAGAAAGAAATAAAATTACTATCCCTGGGGAAGAACTGATGATGGAGAAGAGGGTGGTTTTGGAGTGTGAAGAGTTAGAAGCAGCCACTGACAAAAGTATGGCAGGAAGTCAACAGGGAACCAGTGGCTGTGGAAAGGGCCAGAGTGAATTAAACACCGTAACTCTACAATCCACACGTGTGCAAAGAACTGTCCAGCCACTGTTGTCTTTTTGTGCAATCCAGTCTGAGATTTCCCAAGCCACAGAAATGGGGTATCTTTTTTCCCCCTTTTTTTAAATTAACATATAATGTATTATTTGTTTCAGGGGTACAGGTCTGTGATTCATCAGTCTTACACAATTCACAGCACTCACCATAGCACATACCCTCCCTAATGTCCATCACCCAGCCACCCCATCCCTCCCATCCTCCTCCCCTCCAGCAACCCTCAGTTTATTTCCTGAGGGATTAAGAATCTCTTATGGTTTGTCTCCTTCTCTGGTTTCATCTTGTTTCATTTTTTCCTCTCTTTCTCCATGATCCTCTGCTTTGTTTCTCAAATTCCACGTATCAGTGAGATCATAATGATAATTCTTTCTCTGATTGACTTATTTTGCTTAGCATAATACCCTCTAGTTCCATTCATATCATTACAAATGGCAAGATTTCGTTTCGGTGGCTGCATAATATTCCATTGTATGTAGATGTATAGACCACATCTTCTTTATCCATTCATCTGCTGATGGACATCTGGGCTCTTTCCATAGTTTAGCTATTGTGGACATTGCTGCTATAAACAATGGAGTGCGTGTGCCCCTTCAGATCACTACACTTGTGTCTTCGGGATAAATACCCAGTACTGCAATTTCTGGATCATAGGGTAGCTCTATTTTCAACTTTTTGAGGAATCTCCATACTGTTTTCCAGAGTAGCTACACCAGCTTGCATTCAAATTGGGTATCTTTTAACTCTCCCGGTAGACATGGAGATGCGCACAACATGATCCTTTGTTGTTAGCTTTCCCAAATAAGGAGCAAGTAGCAACCGCAGAACTAAGATCATAACTAAGCAGGGTCCCCTGCCTCTCTTCTACTCTTACCCCTACACATCTCTGCACAGAGCAGCAGCAATGTCTTTTAAAGGCACGAATCAGATCCTACTACTTCTTTGCTTCTTCGCAACTTTCCAATGGCTTCTCATCACCTGCCCCCGCCTGACTCAAACCATCCTCCTTGCTATGCCCAGCCACATCACCACATCAGCGTGGTTCCATGCGCAGAACTCATTCTCACCTTGAGATTTTGACTCTCCCTGTTTGTTTGGCCTGGAACACACTTCCCATTCAAACCTCACAGGACCGATTCCTTTTTGTCTTTTACACCTTAGCTTAGATGTTACCTCTGCAGAGAGCCCATTCAGTTATGATCACCCCAACCTACATGAATTCTCTGCATAGGGCATATTACTATGTATTTTCTCACTTGTTTCTTTGCTTGTTGATTGTCTTTCTCCCTCATAATGTAAACGCCGTGAAACAAAGATTTTTGTCTCTCATTCACCGCTGTATCCCCACTCCTAGGGGCTGGTATAGATGAGGTGCTCGATACATGATGAATGAATGAATACATTTTTCTCTGTACCTGTTTCAATTTAATTTCCTTTTTTTATTTTTTATTTCTCAGTGTCTGCTTAATACTTAGTAGGTATTCATTCAGCAGTCCAGTTTTCTTAATTTGATTTGTTTTATTAATTTCAGTTCAACACAGGAAGTACGACATGGTGTTTCCCTTTGCTACAGTTCTGAAACTGGGGGGATCGCCATGCCTGTAGTGTTCCCTTGTGACACAACCTTCTCATCTACTGCCCCCATTAATGGCATTAAGAGGAAAAAGAGCTTTCTCTGTAGCTGTTTCATGTACAGAAAGTCAATATTTTTTGTCAGGAACCAGTTTGGTAACAAGCAGCTTTGGCAAGTTGGGCTCAACGCCAGCAGAGTCTACCCCCACAAGGACAGAAAACCTGGCCTGTTCTGGAAGGGGGTGTGGGTACAGCCCCTCTGCCAGCACTCAGGCTGCCAGGCCAATCATGGACTTCTCAGTGACAGGGAGCCTCCCTTTGGTCCCCAAGACATTGCTGTAGCCCCTTCTCTCCAGTCTGTCTAGCAACAGCCTGATAAACACAACGCTCTGTAACACACCCAGAGAAACTGAACTGACTGTTAGCTGGCCAGAGGCAAGGAGTTAAATAAGAAATAGAAATAAGATAATTCTGCACTATTACAAAGATGAATCTAGGAGCATAAAACCAAAAAGCAAGCATATCATCCTAGAAATGAAATAGGGTGTATCTACTTAGACCACCTTTCTCAAAATGACTGATGCAGCTTTGCTGGGCTCTCACACAGTGTAATTAATATGTGTCACTCCTAAAGGGACATATTACCTGCCTGTACCATGAAGTCTCTTTATATTTAGCACGGTGCAATCATTAATTAACTCATGCTCCAGTCCCAGAGTGGGTGTCATTATCTCTGCTTTGCAAACAAGGAAAAGCAAGGGTGTTGGTGCCTAGACTCCAAACGGCGTATTGCTGGGCTCAATAAAGAGTACTGGAGGGGCAACTGGGTGGCTCCCTCACCTGACTTCTGCTCTCTCTCTCAAATAAATAAATTAAATATATAAAAAGGAATCTTGGAATTTCTCATTCTCAGACTGAACTTGGTTTTCTTGCACTGTGGCATCCATGTACTATATTATTGAAGACAGCCAAATGGAAATGCCCCAAATGCATGTTGTCCTTGCAGTATTTTGGGTCTACTCTTGTGGTTTTCCACATAAAAGGACACTACTCTGCTTGGCATCTTTGGAAGCTGGATATGGGGCACTAGCAAGAAAGGGAGAGTCTGGTGTTCGTGATATGGAGGGGAAGTGTATCACTTGATTTCTGGTCTTTAGAGAGAAGTTACCTGAACTAAGCTTCTTGAGAATGTCCATGAGGTCTGAAAGATATGTTAGTCATCAGGGAGCAAGGCTAATCTAATGCAACTTGGCCTCCCCTTCCATAATGTTTCTGGTACATCCTATAAGCAAAGAGCAGACAAATCTTATCCTTAAAGGAAATGTCCCAGAACCAGAATGACAGAACATCAATGTGTGGGTCTTCTTTGCAGGCATTTCATCTGTGCCTGCCTTGTCTGCTGATAGGTAATACTAGCCTGGTTTCTGCTTTCATACTTCTACAGGATCATATCTATTTTAGTCTTCTCTATAAATTATTCAAAGGAGCCCAGAAGCTTTCTGCACCAGATCAGTAAAGAAGTACCTACGGGTTAATTTCTAGAACATTACATCCCAACAAGAGTCCTCTTAGGGGAGTGCTGGGACTCTTGAATGCAAGTTACTCTTCCAAGAAGTGGACAGCACTAACAGCCTAGTGACATGAGGGTTGTGTGGGGTGTGGCTCAGCTGGAAGTGAGGAAGTAGCTCCTGGGCTATTTCAGTTCTCTAAGCCTCCCCGTCCCAAAGCATGTTTTATCCCTGTTGTGCCTTGCTGATGCCAGGCACTCAAAAAAAGAAAAAGAGTCCTGTTTATTTGCAGACCATAGACAAAAAGGATAGAAACAAAAATAGACAATAGATATTAAGAAAGATAAAAGAAGAATTTTTCATCCCCTATTTCTGATCTTTGGTCTAATTTAGGGAAAGAAGCTTAATAGTAAGTATCAAGACATTTTTTAAAAGACTTTATTTATTTATTTGACAGAGAGAGAGATCACAAGTAGGCAGAGAGGCAGGCAGAGAGAGAGGGGGAAGCAGGCTCCTCGCTGAGCAGAGAGCCCGATGCAGGGCTCGATCCCATGACCCTGAGATCATGACCTGAGCAGAAGGCAGAGGCTTAACCCACTGAGCCACCCAGGTGCCCCTCAAAACATTTTTTTTAATTAAGTAAGCTTTATGCCCAGTGTGTGGCTTGAACTCATGACCCCAAGATCAAGAGTCCCATACTCTACCAACGGAGCCAGCCAGGTATCCCAAAACATTCCTTTCAACAGATTGGGCTGACCAATAAAAAGCTCACTGATTCAGGATATTTTAAAGCAAACATATTTACCCTGAACACAACACATTATCAATACGGCTTTAGCTTCTCTTTTGTAGGAAGAGAAAAATAACATAGTATTCCATGAAAATTTTTGTGAACGTAACCTGCTTTACATTTTTAATCAGAAATGGAGTTTGAAAAAAAAAATCTTTCATGTAATACTTTTCCTTCACAGAATTATTAGAGTAAGAATAGATTTTGTTAAATTTTGTTTCTTTTTATGTTAAATCTGAGACTCTCATGAACACTAAATGTATGTTTTTGTGGAAATATAAAGTACTTAAATATTTTGGGGAACTGAATGTTTAGAGCTGAGTTCTAATACTTAGTTATCTGGAACCTTGGAGAATGAGTTGCTCTGGGCAGCTAAATTTTATGATGCCTTAGTGCCTATCTATGTAGGTTAGAAACTTAAACATTTTTACTGATTTGAATAAAGACTATCTAAAGATATGTTTACTTATTTTTGTTTTTTCTTAAACGAATTATGCTAAATATTATATAGCTTTTTCTTGATAAAGCAGGATTATTATGGAGAACATCTTTTTATGGAAATACAATAATCTCAGAGCCAGACAGTTGAAGTGTGTCTTCTGTGACTGCAGCAAATTATAATTTCTATGTCATTTTATATAGTTTCTTTTTGAGAAGTTCCTTTCTTATTACCTGTAATTTCTTACTTTTGTCACTGTGCACTTTAAAAAAGTCTTTTAAAATGTTTAAAGTGTTTCAATTAGTTATATGTTTGGAAATTAGCTACCAATGCTCATTAAAATGTATAAAGGAAGAATAAATGGGCTTGGAGTGAAGCCAAAAGTGCCTTCTCCAACCTTAACTATTCTTTTTTTTTTTTTTTTTTTTTAAGATTTTATTTATTCATTTGACACAGAGAGAGAGATTACAAGTAGGCAGAGAGGCAGGCAGAGAGAGAGGAGAGAGGAGGAAGCAGGCTCCCTGCTGAACAGAGAGCCCGATGCGGGCCTCGATCCCAGGACCCTGGGATCATGACCTGAGCCGAAGGCAGCGGCTTTAACCCACTGAGCCACCCAGGCGCCCCAACCTTAACTATTCTTATTAACAAAAGTTTTTCTCGTTAGGTAAATTTTAAGACATACTCAAAAGTAGAAAGAATAGTGTAATAGATCACCACACCATCTCACTTCCATTTCCATATCATCCAGGTTCAACAATTATCATCCTCTGGGCAATCTTGTTCACTCCATACCTCCCCTACTCTCCATCCCCACAGCTGGATTAAAAGCCAATCCCAACATCAGTATGAATCCCAACATCATGTTTAGCGTAATATAGATACAGATGGTTACATATAGAAATATTTAGATGGGGCGCCTGGGTGGCTCAGTCGGTTAAGCATCTGCCTTCAGCATCTGGGTCATGATTCCAGGGCCCTGGGATGGAGCCTGGCATCCAGCTCCCTGCTCAGCAGAGTCTGCTTCTCCCTTTCTCTATTTCTCTGCCTCTCCCTCTGCTTGTGGTCATGTGTTCGTGCTCTCTCTCAAATAAATAAATAATAAATAAAATCTTTAAAAAAAAGAAAGAAATATTTAGATATATTTGTATACATGCCAGTTAGTATACATATTTATTTCCTTGCTCTGTTAGCTCAGAGGGCCTAGAATCAGTGACACTGCAGTAGCAACAAACACACCTAGAAGCCAGATTTTGGTTTCTAATACCATTCTCTAATAAAATGTACCAGGACTCATTTAAAAAATGGCTGATTATAGGACTGGAGCCCAAAACACACAAGATGAACCTGGAGTATCTTGAAGTGCCAGAATGTAAAAGTGCCCCCCCCTGCCGCCCACACACACAGATAGAAATATGTCAAAAGGACATAGGAGCCAGCTGAAAGAAATCCCAGTAGCCAAAACTGGAACAATTAGAACAACAAAATTAATAAGTATTATATTAGAACTCAAGTATAGAATAAATATCTTTGAGCCCACATTCAAGAAGATTAGATAGAAATAAATGATTGGAGGCAACTGGGTGGTGCAGTGTCTGCCTTCGGCTCAGGTCACAATCCCAGAGTCCTGGGATCAAGAACCACATCAGGTTCCTTGATCAGCGGGGAAGCCTGCTTCTCCCTCTGCCTGCTGCTCCCCCTGTTTGTGCTCACTTATGCTCTCTCTGTGTCAAATAAATAAATAAAATCTTTTTAAAAAAAGAAAGAAGTGATTGAATAAATAAGCAAATGAGAGAGAAGAGATGAATCTCCCATGCAGAAGATTGGCTTTATCCTCATAGTGCCACTCAACACTTTTCTTCATCCCCACTAGTTACTAGTAAATAATAGTGAGATTAGATAATTAGAACTTGATTAATAATAATTAGAATCTGATTCAATTAATTTTGCAGGAATATTTCACAGGTGATGCTTTATATATACTAGTGCATTGTATCACAAATGGCCTTTCTCCATGACGTATACATTAGGTCATCATCCTGATGCATCCTTTGCAAAGCCTTTTGCTAAACAATCTTAGCAACCATTGACTATTGCTAGATACATCAACTCGTTTCATTCATGTTTATTGGTGGGGATCTTTCTAAAACAACTTTCCCATATCGACTATTTTCTTATTCTGAAAAACAGTTCATAAGAAAGGCAGAACGAATGCTTGATTTTTTCCTCCTTTATTTACAGATTAGTGATTTTCAGATAATGATTTGTTGCTTTTTAGAAACTTCCACATGTGGCCAGTTTAGTCTGTCATCTGTGCTGCGATTGCAACTGTGTAGGGAAAATAAAAAGTGAAGGACCCTGACTTAGGAGGCTTATGAAACACAGGTGGACTTTTTATCTTGAAAAGTGTATGTTTGTAATGTTGTTAAGCAAGTCGATTCCAGAAGAAGGAAGTGGTAGGAAGAGAATTCCATTTCCAGCAAGGATGATTGTCACTGGCAGATTTAAGGCACAAGCAAGACAAAAGAAAGAAAGAAAAAAACAGGTGATATATACAGCAGAAGTGAATAAAAAAGAGGAGGGGAAAACAGAAAGAGGGAGGGAATGAACACTGGAGAGCATGTCATTAACAGTGTTCTGCACTCCAGTAATGTTTAATTGCTGACCTAGACAACCTCTGTTTTGCCAACTCTTTCTTGAATTTCTTATGTAACCTGAAGGCTTACTCGAAATAAGCAGAATAAAATTGAATCCTCTTTCTTGACTTTTTTCTTTTACTTATATGGTACGTAAGATGATCTTCTAGACATGTAATTTCAAAACATGTGTTGGTCTATTGCAATCTTGTGCACCAAACTTGAAATGGATTTGTCCTACATAAACTGAGATAAACATGTATTTGCTTATTCACTAAGAAATCCAATTCATGAGGAGTTTACATATGATTATATCTTTCTACGAAGAGATTAGAAAAGATAGAGAATATGATTACATTTGCCAAACTACACCATGATTCAGAAGCTAATTTGGAGGATTGGAAAAAGCAGAAGGAACTCTGTTGCTGTTCATTAAGTAATATACCTGTGGTCATTTTTTAAAAAATGATATGTTCATATATTATCAATTGTGACTATTACACCTTTGCCATTGAGTTTTTTTTAAGATTTTATTTATTTATTTGAGAGGGAGAGAGGGCACACAAGCAGGGAGAGTAGCTGGCAGAGGCAGAGGAAGAAGCAGACTCCTCGCTGAGCAGGAAGCCCTACACAGGGCTCTATCCCAGGATCCAGAGATCATGACCTGAACCAAAGTCAGATGCTTAACTGACTGAGCCACCCAGGCACCTGAGCTCCTCTGTTCTTAAGTTCTTAATTCTCTTAACCCATTAATAAATGCTCTAACAGCTCATCTTTGAATTGATTCATGAATTATAGGTAAAAGGCTCTACCTAAAGATATATTCCATAGCGTTTAGGTTTTTAGATAAGTATATAAAATTTCCCTAAATGTTTTAAATTGCCAGCTCTTCGAGGAGAATACTGGGGGAGAAGGAAGAAAATGGAAAAGCGATGGACTGAAATCAGCTATGGATACTTAGTTCTTTATGTGTTTAAGGCAAAGAAGAAATGTTTTTAGTCTAAAAAATGTTTCCTGCTCTAAAGGAGCTTATAAACTGAATGGGAAGTCAAGGAAGCATGCATGGAAAAATTAAAATAAAACAGAACATAAATGTGAAATCAGTGTTACCAGTAATAAATGCTTTCACAGAAGGATTTCAGGAAGCTTGGGTTGACAGGGAGGCCTCCGGGCTGGGCCTTGCCTTATGACTCAGAATTGGATTGGCACGGGCAGATGAGGTGATACCCTGGGAGAGAAAAGCCAAGTGGGCAAAGGTACAGAGACAGGTAAACATCACGTAAGTCTGGGAAACCGGGGACATACTAATTGGGTCAGAGTGGACGGTTTGTGGAGGTATGCAAAAGCAGATGGATTTGGTCAAGAGTGCTATCTGATTAGCCTCTGGAAGTTAGGGCTTTACCCTAAAAACAATAAATAGTCACTGTGAGTTTCTGAGATACAACTAATGGAATGAAATTTGTCATTTGGGAAGAATGTACAAATGGCTGTGTTCAGATGGACTGGCAGAAAAGAGACAAGAAGCAGGCAGATCATAGAGGTCCCGGGCTCATGGACCAGAGAAGAGGCCAAGGATCTGGCATTTTGGAAAGAGACATGTTTTCTTTCACAGAGCTTAAAACATTTCCTGATGGTTTACAGAGATATGGCCAACAATTTCCACCGGGAACAAATGATCATGATGGGATATAATGGAATAGTACAAAATGAGTACCCATGTATGTAGGATACTCACCACACTCATATTCCATGTCCTTCTCATGTTTTCTTATGTCCAATTCTCTAAATGAAAAAGGGGCAAGCACCACCTAACTTGTGTTTGCAGTAGATCAAGGATATTCCCAAAATTCAACCAGTGGAATAGAATTGTGTAAAACTTATTTGTACAGCACATAGGAAAGTGTCTTTAACCCCAAGTAATGAGAGCATGTTACTTGTTTTACATAAAAATGTCACAGGGCACCTCTGTGTGTGTTAGCTAAGCTTCTAATTTAGGTTCAGGTCACGGGATCAAGCCCTGTGGTGGTCTCAACACGGAGTCTGCTTGGGATTCTCTCTCCTTCCCCATCTGCCCTCCTCCTGAGCTCTCTCTCTCTCTTTCTCTTCAATAAATAAATAAAATCTTTAAGAAATGAAAAAAATTTTTTTAAATGTCCTCTGGAGTGGGGCAAGTAGCATGTTACAGTGGAGAAAGACATTGGACCCTGGGAAGTCTGTGAGCTTGGTTTCGTGATGTTCCTTCCACCAAATGGCTCTAGGCACTGGGGCAATTCATTTATCTTTCTTGGACAGCCTCATGTAAGGAGATTAAATTCTATAACCTCCAAGGCCCTTTTCAACTCTAATGTTCTCTAATTATGTAAGTTAGATCTAACACCTAAAGAACATTTCATAAAATGGATTTCTAATGCACTTTGAGTTGGACTCTCTGGTTGAGTTTCCTGGTGGCTATGACACCAACAAGTGACTCACCTATGGGTTTATCTATGATTAATTTGTGGGAAACTTGAGGTGGAGACTTTTTTTAAATGCTGACTGTGTATCAAGGTTATTAGATTTTTCAGTATGTGAAATTATATTCCTCCCCACTCCACTGAATCACTATAAAAATGGGTTAGCTTATAGATGTAGTAAATGGATAATATTCCTTCTGTGACCTTTTTAGGGACTTCCCATGCAGGACAAGAAGTGAGGACAGTTCCCTATGTAGAACCACAATCACCTTTTTAAAGTTGAGAGACAGTGTGGTGAATTGATTCAAAGCATATATTCTGGGGGCACTTGAGTGGCTCAGTCAGTTAAGCGTCCAACTCTTGATTTTGGCTCAAGTCATGATCTCAGGGTCATGAGATTGAGTCCTGCATCAGGCTCCACACTCAGCAAGGACTCTGCTTGAGATTCTCATTCCCTCTCCCTCTGGCTCCTGCCCTTGTCCCACCATGCTCTTTCCCTCTCTCCTAAATAAATAAATAAATCTTAAAAAAAAAAAAAAGCCATACATTCTGGTATCAGTTCAGCTTGGATTCAACTCCAAGTTCTGCCACTTCTTAGTTGTATGACGTTGCACTAGTTACTAAATAGCTTTGTGTTTCAATGTATCCATTTATCTCATTGGGTTATGGGGGTGAAGGGAGGTTTTTACATTTAAGGTATTTAAACTCTCAACATAAGTAAATTTGGTGAAGCATATTATTATGCTTGGTAAAGTATTATTGTCATTATCATCATTAGTAGACAAGACAATATTTTACTTTATTTATTTTTTAAGATTTTGTTTACTTCAGAGAGAGAGAGAGAGAGAGAGCACATGAGCTGGGGGGAGGGGATGAGGCAGAGGGAGAAGTAGGTTCCCTGCTGAGCAGGGAGCCCAACATGGGACTCGACACAGGGCTCAATCCCAGGGCCCCAGGATTGTGACCTGAGCCAAAGGCAGACACATAACTGACTGAGCCACCCAGGTGGTCCAATATTTTATTTTTATTTTTATTTTCCTCTAGTCAAAAACCTCTCCTTTTTTTTTTAATCTTGATAAATATACTCTTTAATCCTCATCATCCTTTTCATCCATCCTCCTCACCACCTCCCCTCTGGTAACCATAAGTTTGTTCTCTGTAGTGAAGAGTCTATTTCTTGGTTTCTCTCTCTCTCTCTCTCTTTTTTCCCTATGTTTGTTTGTTTTGTTTCTTAAATTCCACATATGGGTGAGATCATATGATATTTGTCTTTCTCTGACTGACTTATTTCACTTAGCATTATATACTCTAGCTCCATCCATGTTGTTGTGAATGGCAAGATTTCATTCTTTTTGGTGGCTGAGTAATATTCTATTCTGCACACACACGTGTGGGGGTGTGTGTGTATACATATATACACACATATATACACACATATACATATATAGATACTTATATATGTGTGTGTGTGTATGTATATGTATATATATGCCACATCGTCTTTATCCACTAATCTTTCGATGGACGCTTGGACTGTTTCCATAATTTGGCTATTGTTGAAACATCAGGGTGCATGTATCCTTTTGAATTAGTATTTTTGTATTCTTGGGTAAATACACAGTAGTACAATTAATGGATTGAAGGGTAGTTATATTTTTAATTTTTTGAGGAACCTCCACACTGTCTTCCACAGAGGCTGCATCTAGTTTACATTCCCAACAATGGTGTTAGAGGGTACCTTTTTCTCCACATCCTCACCTACACTTATTGTTTCTTGAGTTTTTTTTATTTTAGCCATTCTGACAGGTGTGAGGCGATATCTCATTGTCATTCTGATTTGCATTTCCCTGATGATGACTGATGTTAAGCGTCATTTCATGTGTCTGTTGGCCTCCTATATGTCTTCTTTGGAGAAATATCTGTTCATGTCTTCTGCCCAATTTTTAATTGGATTATTTTTTTTAGGGGTGTTGAGTTGTATCAGTTCTTTATATATTTTGAATACTAACCCTTTTTCGGATATGTCGTTTTGCAAATTTTCTCCCATGCAGTAAGTTGCCTTTTAGTTTTGTTGATTGTTTCCTTTGCTGTGTGGAAACTTTTTATTTTGATGTATTCCCAACAGTTCCTTTTTAATTTTGTTTCCCTCACCTCAGGAGACATAACTAGAAAAAGGTTGCTACAGCTGATATCAGAGAAATTACTGCCTGTTCTCTCTTCAAGGATTTTTATGGCTTTCGGTCTCACATTTTAGGTCTTTAATCCATATTGAGCTCATTTTTGTGTATAGTGAAAGAAAGTATTCTAGTTTCATTCTTTTGCATATAGGTGTCCAGTTTTCCCAAGACCATTTGTTGAAGAGACTATCTTTTCCTCATTGGATAGCCCTTTTTCCTTTTTTGAAGATTAATTGACCATATGATTGTGAGTTTATTTCTGAGTTTTCTATTCTGTTGATCTGTGTGTCTATTTTTATGATAATACATACTGTGTTAATTATAAAATTATAATACAGCTTTATAATATAACTTGAAAACTGGAATTCTGATACCTCCGTTTTGTTTTTGTTTTTCAAGATTGCTTTGGCTATTTGAGGTCTTTTGTGGTTCCATACAAATTTTAGGTGTGTTTTTTCTAGTTCTGTGAAAACTACTATTGGAATTTTGATAGGGATTGCATTAAATCTGTAGATTGCTTTGGGTAGTGCGGACATTTTAACGTTATTTGTTCTTCCCACGCATGAGCATGGGATGTCCTTCCATTTCTTTGCACTGTCTTGAATTTCTTTCATCAGTGTTTCATAGTTTTCTGAGTACAAATCTTTCACCCACCTCTTTGGTTAAATTTATTCCTAGATATTTTATTGGTTTTGGTGCAGTTGTAAATGAGATTTTTTTCTTAATTTCATTTCTGCTGCTTCATTATTAGTGTATAGGAATGTAATGAATTTCTGTACATTCATTTTGTATCCTGCGACTTCTCTGAATTGATTTATCAGTTTTAGTAATTTTTTGGTGGAGTCTTTTGGGTTTTCTTTGTATATTATCATGTTATCTGCAAATAGAGTTTTACTTCTTCCTTACCAATTTGGATGCCTTTTATTTCTTTTTGATGTGTGATTGCTGTGACTAGGACTTCCAGTACTCTGTTGAATAAAAGTGGTAAGACTGGACATCCTTGTCTTGTTCCTGACCTTAGGGGAAAAGCTCTCAGTTTTTTACCCCTGAGTGTGATGTCAGCTATGGGTTTTTCATATAAAGTCTTTATTATGTTGAGGTATGTTCCCTCTAGACCTACTTTGCAGAGGGTTTTTTATCATGAATGGATGTTGTACTTTGTCAAATGCTTTTTCTGCATCCTGCATCTACTGAAATGATCATATGGTTTTTATTTTTTCTCTTATTGCTGTGATATATCACATTGTTTTGTGAATATTGAACTACGCTTGCACCCCAGGAATAAACCCACTTGATTGTGGTGTATGATTTTTTTTATATATTATTGGATTCGGTTTGCTAATATTTTGTGATAATATTTTAAAAGATATTTATTTAGGAAGACACCCTGGCATGTACAGCTATAGGCATGGTTATGTGGACCTATATATCTTCTTCAAGATCAGTTCAGTCACTTTGGTGATTTTTTTTTTCCCCGCTATGACGTTGTTCTGATCATTGTTTCATCCTATTTACATTTTACTAATGATGAATCTATCTTGTCTGTATGGGGTGCATGCTTACTTTCAAAGAGGAATGTTTTGTTGTACAGGAAGAGAAGGTTTAGAGGCCAGAGTGAAAGAAGGCAGTGAATTCCATGTTCACTTTATGCTTTCAGTAGATGGTGAATATTCATTTAAAATGTGTTTACTTGGAAAAAAGAATAATAAATAACATGTGTTTACTAGGGGAAAGTTCTTCTATAGTTGAAGGAACTAAAATTCCAAGTTCAGCTGAAGCAATGAGTCAGGGTTTCAAAGACTAGTCCTATTTAGCCTACTTCATTTTAGATAACCAAATGAGGTGGTCTTCAACTCATAGTGAGTTAACTCAGGTTATCTCAAATTAAACTTCATTTATTTAAGTTTTAGGAAACTCCTAGCAAAAGATCTGACTCTCTGTCACTGCAGTTGATCTGAGCTGCAACCAAATAATCAGAAAAGAAAGAGGGAGAGATGTGGACAATGGGTCTTTTGTGGCCCCATCCTTCCCTCTGACTCTTGCTCCATTGGTGAATGGTTTTCTGCCCAAGTTTTCTGGAAGTTTCTCTCTGTTCCTCAGCTGAGAAAAAAAACATTTTTTATGGGGCTCATCAGAAATGGGTGTGAAGGTTTTTTGTTTTGTTTTGTTTTGTTTCCTATCTGAATGATCTCATGCTGTGAAAAGGTCTTTTCATTCTCCCTTCAGTTGATTCAGAGCAGGCACCGGACCGTTTGGAAGGGGTGTGCCAAGGCACCAGTTCCTTCCCCTTAGGGCAAGAGAAACTGCACAGAGTTCCTGTCCCAGTACAAAGGAGGAGGGCACAGCAATTTTCCCTGGCAGGGAGCCCGACAGCAGCAAAAGGGCTAGGCCTATGCCCCTAAGCTGGGATGTGGCTGTGCACTGTGTGAGGCAAACTGTTGAGGGACATGGATGGTTTCCATGTCTGCTCCCACAGGTTTAGATTTCAGATAACCCTGTATATGCTGCCCTCCGAGGTCAGATCTGCACACCATGAAAGAGTGCCTCAGTAATGAGGGTTCACCAAAATGAAAAAGGAAATAATGAGTGTGTATGTGTTTTCCTTTATATGAAGAAGATTAGATCTATCTTCTCTCCCCTTCTAAGCCTAAATTCCAACTATGTTTGAGACCAAATAAAGCCGGTTAAACTGTGGTTTGGGCTGAGGCTGATGACAGCTACCATCTCAAGACTGATGCACACCGTGAATTGTAAACTCTTGTCCTAAAATAATTGCCATGTACGGCAATGCCTGAAGGTTTGGGTAGTGCCTCTCTGGGCCCTAAGGAGAGTTCTGCATTTGGCAGAGCACAAATCAATGGCTGCATCCAATGTACATTCTACCCCAAACCTACCATTTTTACAGGACACATGTAACCTCCGTGTACCTTCTGCTTTGAATACTGATCCCAGCTTTCCTTTAGAACCGCTGGTGGCTGAGGACACTATGTCTTTGCCAGCTTTCTGTTAAGGGAGGCTTTTTCTAGTCAGTATGTACCTCCAATTAGACATCAACACATGACGAGAGAAATCTTGCCTGGTAATACTTGATGCTCAATAAATGTTTGAAGGACTGCATGAACACAGTTCTCGTGGACTTTAACATCGAGAGCATATACTTGAATTGAAAGTAATTTCTACCCATTAAACATGGGTGTCCTTCGTGGTGTTTTATATATATTCTATGATTGCATGTTCATTCTCTTCTTCCCATTTTCAAAAAGCAAGAAGGCAGCATAGCAGTTGTTGTAACACATTGTACAGATTTTACTGTTCTGCGTGGGTCTCATACTTCCTGCACTTATAATCTAGAAAGTATTTCTTTCATCGTTGGTGTATTTCTCATGTTCAGATCACCCCCTCCAGCTGGACCCCTAACTCAGCACAACTTCCTGTATTTGAGGAAGGCTGCTTACCTGAGTGACATTTGGGTGGAGCTGAGTCTGTGGAGGTAGAAAATAATCTTATTTTTTGTCATCACTGTCCCTTCAAACACATTCCGTGGACTATTTTTTTTTTCACCCCTTGGATTTATCACTCACTCTTTAAAAATTTAAAAAAAAATGTTATTTCAGTGATTAAAATGTGTAGCCCAAGGTAGTAACTAAAACTCTAAATTGCATTCACGTGAAGATTTTCCCCCTTCCCCAGCCCTTGGGTGGGTTTTAGGTGGAGAGCCTGCAGGGAAGGAGAGGCACAGTCATTTCTGTTCTCTTCCTCCCCCTCCCTGGTTTTGCCCTTTTCCTCATTACTCCCAGCTCACACTACTCACTCTTTGTGGGTTAGGCCCAGAAGGAGTGGGGATTTGGGGGGAAAAGGACACTTATGTTGAACGTGTTCTTTGGATTAATTGTCTATTTATAGCTGCTTCTTTCTCACCAGCTTTTGTGGTTTTCTCTGGGGCTCTTCTGTTGGACATCTATCTTACTTTGGCCTGAGTGTTCATAAATTGACCCTTAACCCTCAGGCATTGAGCCTACTCCACACCGACCCTGTTAGAGTCCACTTCCCTCATTCACAACCTCCTCCTTGGGCAGTTCTCTTAAAACTTCCCAGTTGGCTTTCTCCAGCAGGGCCCACATCTGTTCCATGGAAAATTCTCCAATTCTTTGGCCCTCATCATCAGATCACCAGAGTATCAATGCCCCCTTCTTTCTCTTTGCCTCAGGCCAATACTCCTAGCCACTTGCCTCTAGACTTCTCAAGCATGAGTCAGATATTTGTCCTCTGTGTCCCCCAACCTCCAAGGGACAAACACAAACCTACATTTGTCTTCCTAAAGTTCTCTCACGAGGTTTGAGGAAAAGGGAATCACCTGTGGTCTCTCTTCTGGGGGGAAGTGAGAGTGGGAAAGAAAAATCAGCTTTTTCCAAGTGTAATCTCTCGTACTGCTTCTTTAACTTCCAGGGCTTTTATCTTGGCTTGGAGGCACCATTAGCCTCTGCAAGTCCTGGCCTAGGTGGTCTAGCACCTCCCTCTGGCAGGTGCAGAAACTTGA
Source organism: Ailurus styani (assembly GCA_002007465.1). Lineage (NCBI taxonomy): Eukaryota > Metazoa > Chordata > Mammalia > Carnivora > Ailuridae > Ailurus > Ailurus styani. Next base: position 1,761,067 of record LNAC01000039.1, read on the forward strand.
CACCTATGGATTTGTTCTCAGATTTGCAGGCTTAGCTGAAACTGAGCAGAAAGTATTCCATTTTAACATCCTGTTACATATGTATAGTTAGATATTTTTACAACCCTTGCTCATTCTCTTCTACTGTTTTGATTTGGAGAAATTGCATAAAACAGTGATAGCAAATTCTTACATTGCATAGCATTTGCACTGCTCTAATCCAGGCTTTGTTTGATCTTTTTTTCTCTTCCATTCTTTTTAGCAGTATTCACATCTTCATTGAGAGGTGTAAGATACATTGATCAATGTTGTTATTTTCATTGGTAAATGGAAGAATTTAGAAGTAGAAAGTCTTGTCTTTGACTTTTTTTTCCTTCAAGATAACCTTCTGTCAAATTGCTCATATCCGGCCTCTGTGGGTCTCGGATTTTTTTCCCACTGGATAGGAGTGGTGGGAATCCCAGTTGATGAAAACATATTTATTATCCAAATAAATCAGCATAGTCAAGTTTCTTAATCTCAGTTTCTTAAGGATTTCAGATTCTGTTCTTGAGGAGGTCAGAATTTTCCTGAGGCTTGGGTCCTCAAATATTCTCCTACTCAGGGGTGCCTGGGTGGCTCAGTTGGTCAAGCATCCAACTCTTGATCTCAACTCAGGTCTTGATCTCAGGGTATTGAGTTCAAGCCCCACTGGGAGTGGAGCCTACTTTAAAAAAAAATTTTTTTTTCTAGTTAAACAAAGTGGAATCCTTTATTTTCTCATATTCTGATTCCAGTGATAATTTATTCATTTTCAGGTATTTTTTTCCAATTTAGGATTAATTAGATTATCAGTCTTTTCTGAAAGACTGTAACTTGGGAATCACTAGATGGAAGCAGTGTGCAGAGCAAGGTCTGGGGAAAGAGCACAGAGCTTCCATGCCCTCCCTGTCCCCCGCGTGTTCACCAACCCAGAAGCTCTCTTTAATCTTTATAACAACTCTCTGAGGTAGACACAATTATTATTACTATTTCTCCAGATGAGAGTACTGAGGAATAGAGGTCTCTCAGCTGGCTTGAGGTCACTCACTAACAAGTGTCAGAGCTGGAATTTGAGCCCATGGACCAAAGCTCTATGTGTGTGCCTGACCACAGTATTCTGCAACCTCACATCTGTGGTTGTGGCAGGGGCATCCTCTCTGGAGTCAGGGTGACCTGCTTTGAATTTCAGCCGGCTCTACCTTCCATGTGACTTTATCTCTAGTTTATCTGTTTTTCTTATCTCTAGTTTCTTCCTCTGAAAGTGAGGGTGATACATTTGGCCCTTTGCATTCATGTGGTTTGCATCCTGTGGGGTTTGGCCCTTTCTATTCTTTCTCCACTCTCTTTTTTCTGTGATTAGCTGAAGACAGAGTCTCTTCTCTTGGGTGTTCCGAATCCTATAAGATCCATCCAACTTGAAGATATTAAGCCCTGCTCGAACCTAGCCAGCAACCTGAAGTGGCATTTCTGCTTTAGTTAATTTGGGGTCCTCTCTGTAAGGAAACAGAGAAGGTCCTGTAGGGATATTTATATATTTCTGGTCAAATGCAGGTCTTGATTTAAGTTTCTCAGGTGGTATCTCCTGCAGCATTTGCATGAGCATGAGAGCTTTGGGGAAGGATATCAGCAGAATACATAGTTCTGCCCAGAGCCTGGCTATAAGCAAGACTGTACACAGGGACACCGTGTGGTACTGGGACCTTGGCATAGGGGGTGCTGTGGTGCAGTGTGTGGAGAAAAATCTACATTTTCACCTTTCGTCTTCTTTAGCATGTTGAAGTGGCACGGGAAATTTTAGTATCAAATGGACCTGAATTCCAACCCCATTTACATCACTTAATAACTTTGCAGGACTGGTCAATTAATTGAGCTTTGCTGAGCCTCAGTTTACTCACCTTTAAAATGGGACAATAGTATTTACCCCTTAGGGTGGTTGTGGGCGTTAAATATGATCAGAGCTCTAGAGAAATTAAGAGAGGCCTANCCAGGGTCCTGGGATCGAGGCCCACATCGGGCTCTCTGCTCAGCAGGGAGCCTGCTTCCTCCTTTCTCCTCTCTCTCTGCCTGCCTCTCTGCCTACTTGTAATCTCTCTCTCTGTGTCAAATGAATAAATAAAAAATAAAAATAAAAATAAAAATAAAAATAATTTAAAATGGGACAATAGTATTTACCCCTTAGGGTGGTTGTGGGCGTTAAATATGATCAGAGCTCTAGAGAAATTAAGAGAGGCCTAGATCACTTCCATTTCAGAAACTTCTAATATATTAAAGCAACAACAACAATAACAAAAATGAACAAATATCAAAAATAGGCATTAAAAATAATGTTCTAAATGTTTACTTTTAACAAATTAATATTCTTAGCACATTACAAATATAATTACATAATTTACAAAATAAGGACCTGTGCTAAAAAATGTCAGTTTATATTTCACAAGATGTAGTTTTTGTATTTTTTTAAGATGTGGTTTTATAAAAGACAAAAAGTCCTGCCATTGTCTCAGTGTACCTGAGTCTTTGACATCACTTAGAAATACAGTACAAGTTTGTACCTTGAAGCCCCTCAGGAATGAGATACCTGGGCTGCATCTGTCCACTGGCTCCTGGTTGGAGACCTTGGGCTTTGCTATTATGTAGCTCTTGGTTCGTAGGAGGCACCCATGGACCTTAATTCCCATCCTCCCCTCTTTCCATTCCCCTTTCCACAACTGCGACTCGCACAACAGTGAAAAGGACTCCTGTGGGACTTTAACTGATATGGCCTTGGCATTGTTCCAGTGCCTCATAACATTGCTTCTTGCAACTTCAGATTTTTATTATTTTTATTAAGTTTCCTTGGGATGGTACAATAGGGAGACTAGAAATAGTCTCGCTTCATGATTGCTCATCATCATTTTAAAGAATTGAGAAATAATCCACACTACAAAATTCATACTTTCAAAGTATACCAATGGTTCTGTGGTTTTTAGCATATTTCCAAGGTTGTACAGCCATAGCCACTAATTCCAGAACATTTTCAAACTTGCAAAAAGAAGCTCCATAGTCACTCTCAATACCCTCTTTCTCCCAGTCCCTGGCAACCATTAATCTACTTCCTGTCGTCTATGGATTTGACCATTCTAGACATATGATATAAATGAAATCATACACTATGTGTGTCTGGCTTCTTTCACTTTGCACAATGTTCTTGAGAGTCTTCCATGTTGTGGCATGTATCAATATTTCATTCCCTTTTATTGCCAAATAACATTCTCTTACATGGATATGCCATGTTTTATTTATCCATTTGTCAGTCGATGTTCGTTTCCACATTTTGGCTATTATGAATAGTGCTGCTTTGAACACTGGTGTGCAAGTTTTTCTGTGGATGTGCGTTTTTGATTCTCTTAGATGTATACCTCAGACTGAAATTGCTGGGCCATACGTTTAACATTTTGAGAAACTACCAAACTGCTTTCCAGGGTGGCTACAATTTTACAATCCCACCAACAATGTACTAGGCTTCTCATTTATCCACGTTTTCACCAATGCTTACTGTCATCATTTTGATTATAACCATCATAGTGGTGTAAAGTGATATCTCCTTGTGGTTTTAATTTGCATTTCCTTAATGACTAACAATGTTCAGCATCTTTTCATGTGCTTATTGGTTATTTGTATATCTTCTTTGGATATACAAATGTTTGGCTATTCGTATATCCCCTTTGTATATACAAATGTCGATTCAAGTGCTTCGCTCTTTTTAAACTGGGTTATTTGTATTTTTATTATTAAGGTATAAAAGTTCTGGATACTAGGCCCCTGTCAGTTATATAATTTGCAAATATTTTCTCCCATTCTGTTGGAGTTATCTTTTCACTTTCTTGATAGTACTTAATTGTACTTCTTCTTAGAAGTACAAATATTTTTGGGATGCCTGGGTGGCTCAGTCATTAAGCATCTGCCTTTGGCTCAGGTCATGATCCCAGGGTCCAGGAATGGAGCCCGGTGTTGGGCTCCCTGCTCAGCTGGGAGCCTGCTTGATCCTCTTCCACTCCCCCTGCTTGTGTTCCCTCTCTCACTGTATCTCTGTCAAATAAATAAATAAAATCTTTTTTTTTAAAGTACAAACATTTTTGATAAAGTCTGATTTATATTTTTAAAAAATTTTTTGGTTGCTTGTACTTTACATGTTATGAGAAACCATTGCCAAATTCCAAGTTACAAAAATTTATACCTATGTTTTCTCCTGAGACTTCTGCAGTCTTTGCTTTTACATTTAGGACTGTGATCCATTTTCAGTTGTATTTTGTGTATGGAGTGAGGTAGGAGTCCTTCTTTTTCTTCTCCTTCTCCTCTTCTCCCCCCCCCCTCCTCCTCCTCCTCCTCCTCCTCCTCCTCCTCCTCCTCCTTCTTCTTCTTCTTCTTCTTCTTCTTCTTCTTCCTAGAAATACAGTCTGTTTTCCCACTAGCATGATGCCAAAGAAGTTATGACCAGGACTTAAAGGAAGTATAAGACTCATAAGACCTGAGGTCCACTGGCTTTGATTAGACACAGTATGGCAGGGGTAGGTGGTGCAGGCCATAGAAGGACTTGGCTAACCCTGTGACCAAGCTAGGATTGCTCACTGCAGCCTGGAGTTATCAAGACAATTTGAGTATCAAAACAAACGTGACTGCTACAATGGGAGTGAAAGCTCAGCTTAGAAGAACTCTGTCACTCTGACAAACTAAATTTATGAAGAGAATAATTAGCAAACCATACCAGCTGGTAATTCCACTCACACCAGCCAGTAGAATTAAATCATGACTCGTCTATCTGCAATATACCAGGCTGGTGTCCGTGGTGATGAGGCCTCCAACACTTCCTTTCTCTGATCTCATCTGCATCTCCTTAGGGAACAGCAAGAGGCAGAGACACAGATTACTCTTGTCCCTTTAGACTCCTTTGCCTTATCAACTGGAGACCCTCCATTTGTCCCTTCAGGTCTCCACCCTGCTCTGTATCTGGCTTTGGTCTTCTGGCTTCCTGTTGGGTTCAATCAAAGGGAGTCCAGACCACTTTCTTATACCATACACAAAAACAAATTCAAAATGGATGAAAGACCTAAATGTGAAATAGGAAACCCTTAAAATCCTAGAGGAGAACACAAGCAGCAACCTCTCTTACCTCAGCCACAGCAACTTCTTACTAGATGCATCACCTGGTATCTGCTCCCTCCTTGCCGTCAGGCCTGTTACCAGCCCTGGAGTGGGAGCATTACTCTTGGGGGCTCTCTTCACCCAGTGCACACCTTTGTCCTTTTATTAAATTCATCAAATCATCCCACTTTTCCTATACTTTCCCTCTTGCAGACCTGACTCACATTCCTTCTCTCCCAGTCAGACATTTGTGTGTTGAACAGGCCAGACTTTAAGTCTTTCACTGTAGAGCAAATCTGCGAAGTGTGTTTATTCACTCAGTAAATGTCTTTGAAGTACCTATTATGTATGTGAGATGCCTATTATGAGCCAGCTCTTTAGACCCTGGGGGTTTAGGGTGCATGAGATCATTCACCTGCTCTTGAGGAGCTAACCTTCTGACAGGGAGGTAGACAGTAACGAAGTAGCTACACATCATATCGATAGCTAGTGGTAGGTGCTGGGCAAAAATAACACAGGCAGTGGGGGTAGAAATGATGGTGGCAGTGCTATTTTAGGTGCTGTGCATGGTCACAGAGAAGACTTGAATTAACGAAGAATGCCTATGTGGCTGTTTGGGAGAAGGGCACTCCGGAAGAACAGCATTCACATACGAATGAGACCGTATGATAATTGTCTTTCTCTGCTTGACTTACATCACTTAGCATAATCCCCTCCAGTTCTGATTATCATATGGTTTCACTCATATGTGCAACATAAGCAATGACTTGGAGGACCATAGGGGAAGGGAGAGAAATCCGAAGGGGAAGAAATCAGAGAGAGAGATGAACCATGAGAGACTATGGAACCAGGGGAAATAAACTGAGGGTTTCAGAGGAGGGAGGGGGTAACAGAGCGATGGGTATTAAGGAGGGCCTGTGCTGTAACGAGCACTGGGTGTTATATGTAACTAATGAATCACTGAACATGACAGCAAAAACTAATGATGTAGTAACCAGTGGCTAACTGAACATAAAAAAAAAAAAAAAAAGAACAGCGGGCACAAAGATCCTTTGTGCAGGATTGTGGAGCGTTAGAGAGACCACAGGGTTGGGGGGAAGTGAATGAGGCAGAGACTGGGCAGAGGCAGGGAGAGGCCAGATCTTGCAGGGGCTTGGCAGCCATTGTAAGAGCATTGAATTTCTTTATCAACATAATGGAAGCCATTGGAGGATTTTGGGGAGGGGGTTGGGTAGTGACATAACATTTATTTAAAAGAATCACCATTCAGTGTGACAGGGAGAAAGGGTCCCTAGATAGCACTGTCAGATGACAAAATAATACAATTTAATAACGAGTTTGATGTCCTTTATTCAAGAGAAAATAATCCATGGACTGGGGGAGTACAGTGCCTCAACTTCCCAAGGGATTTTGGGCTAGACCAAGTTGTATAGAGAGAGTTATATAGAGAGGCAACACAGAAACAGGGCATGATTGGATAGGAAGGTGGGATTTCTCTATAAGGCCAACAGGTCCTATTTTCCTGGGTAAGGTTAATTAGCTAAATATGAGTGGGAGGATTGTGATTGGTACATGTTAGCTTTCCTTGACAGGTGTTTCCTATAAATGCAAGCAGTCTTAGGTTTAGATTTGTGATATGGGTTGCCTCTATTTTGTGGGTCCCCATATACAAATAACCTTTATTATCAACTAGCCTTGCCTCTCCCTGTGTGGACTCAGCTACATCCCCTAATATGTTCCAGGAGGCTGAGAATCTGATCTATACAATCAATACGACATGGTATCTATGACATGAGAGTGTACGAAGAAAGAAGGTGGCTGGATAACCCCCAAGAGATAGCAAAAAATTACATTGGGAATACAGGTGGAGATTAAAAAAAGGAAGTTGGTAAGAGAAAGATAAGCAATAAGGATATGAGAGAAGACAAGAGGGAACCCAGAGCAACAGAGTGGTTCATGGTAGAGTGATGTGGTAGAAGCTGATACAAAGAGAGGTGGTTAAGAACGTGTGATTTGGAGCCCAGAAGTCCTGAATTTAAAACTGGGCACTGTTGATTAGTTTCATGCCCTTCAGCAAGTTATCTACCCTCTCTGAACTTGTTTCCTTATTGGAAAATGGGGACAGTAACAAATACGTCTTCAGATTCAGTGAGATTATGTATATAAAGTGCTTAACAAATTGTAGGGGGCATAGTTTTATGAGCTTATGGTCAAAGATCATAAAAATATAACACAAATATCGGGTATCCAGTGTCTCTCAAGACTTCTAGCCCTAGGAGGTCACCTGTTCTTTAACACTCAAATAAAAAGATAGTAGCCCTATTCTACATGCTAGCAAAGCCTACATCCTCCCTGCCCTTCCCCATCATTCTGGCCCTGATCCTTCTCTGGTCACCACTCTTTCTTTTACCTCTCCTCGCATGGTTCCTTGTGCAACAAGTCAGCCTATTCATGGAACCCAGGCCCCTTCTTGATTTCCCCAAAGCACCAAGACCTCATGCAGTTACCTACAGCAAACTTCCACTAAAGGCTTGGCACAGTAGGGCAAACAATTAAAAATCACATAATGGTCACTGCTGTTGATAAAATTTCCTCAGTCATTCCATTCCACACACTGAGATTGCCTCATTGACCTTTTTCTCTAAGTGCCAACCTCTCACTATTTCTAGAGGCCAGTCTTAAGTCCTCAAAATCCCCCCCCCTTTTTTTTCCATGAAGATTGGTACTTCCTATTCTGAGCCTATTTTTTGATATATAAACATTTTTAAATTTCTCTTATAAACCAAGGGTTATCTTATTTTAGATATCTCTTCACTAAAATACACGTATTTTGAAATTATTATCTTCTTATTTTACATCATCAAATTTTTAGGTAACTGTCTCTTAGATGAAGGAGAGCAGCACAGATGTATGGATTGTGCTGCTGCATGCCACCCCTCCACTCCCTGCAGAAATGGATACAGTTAGTGTTCTGTTGCGAAGAGTGGAAATTTTCTATTAGCAAACAGATCACCTGGGGTGTTACAGCAGAAAACGGCCCTAGTGTTTACCAAATAGAAGATGCAGGCAGCAGGGAGATAACAGTATCAACACTGCAAAGTAGGGGTGGGAGAAGGACGCAAAGAGTCTATTGAGAGAGTAGTCCACTTTTCAACCCAGAAAGAGAGCCCAACACTTGCTACCTTTGTTAACGTACAAATGTGCTTCTCTTGATCCCTTTGTCAGGGAGGAAGAAATTTTTCTCTCTCGAAGGTTCTTCTAGCTGGACAAAGAATAAAACTTGTGTGAGACAGATTAACAGGAGAAAATAAAATTTAATTTTGTATATACAACGACTCTACACAGACATGAAATTCCAAAGATAGTCAGGAAAAATGAGGTATGTATGTCATTTTGAACTGAGAGTGGGGGTAGGGGTTTGGGACTTCAAAGGGAAGAAATGCAATTCACAGGAAGATGAAAAAGTAAATTTTTAAAAGAGATTTATTTATTTGAGAGAGAGAGTGTGTGTATGTGGGTGTGTGGGTGTGTGGGTGTGGGCGTGCAAGTTAGGGAAAGGAGCAAAGGGAGAGGGAGAGAGAGAATCTCAAGCAGACTCCCGACTGAGTGTGGAACCCCAAATGGGGCTTGATCTCATGACCCTGAGCTGAAACCAAGAGTCTGACACTTAACTGACTGAGCCACCCAGGTGCCCCAAGAGGAAACGTTTAATAAAAAAAAACGTTTCCTGGGCCACATAGAAACAATGGGATGTAGAGAGGAAATGTAGTTATTTATGTAATTGCTCTCTTTCTGGATCAGCTCCTCTGTCTAAATTCTTTTTAGGTAGTTCAGGGGAGGTCAAAGTTTCTTCCTGAGGCTTTTGGGCCTTGATTGTTTTCAGCTCAAAATAATCTACATGCCATTGTGGCCTGTCTTGGGAAGCCCCACCGTTGGCCTCTATACCTTCACTGACTACCTATTGACCTATTCACCACCAAATAAAGTCCCAGGCAGCCCCTATGGGAGCCCTGTGTCTCAGCCAGAGAGTTCCACTGGCACTTCCCACAACAGACACTTTTCCATTTCTGCTTTGCTCATGCTCTTCCTTTTGCTTGGGATGTTGTTCCACTCCATTTCTACCGAACAAAATTACTCAAACCCTAGCTTGTGCCACCACTTTCACAAAGCCTTCCCTGATTGTTCTTTCCCTCCCTGTGAAGGAAGGGAATGAAGATTGCTAACTCTTCATTGCTACAACTAATACATATATATGCTACTTTATTTTGTCCTCACTTAAGTGCCTATGTTATGGTTCCCAGTGGATTAAAATTCTTCAAATGCATGACTTCTTACACTTTTTTTTCAAATCCATGGCAAAATATACCTGAGTGCTTAAAGAATGAAAAGTGGCCAATAAATATTTATTGAATATTGAGTTAGTTTTCTATTGCTGCATAACAAATAATTACACATTTAGCAGCTGAAAGCAATATACATTTTGTTATCTCAGTTTCCAGAAGTCAGTAGTCTGGACAAGGCTTAGCTGGAGTTCTCGGCTCAGGGTCTGCCAACTTACAATCACAGTGTCACCTGGGGCTGCAGGTTCATCTGAGGCTCAAGGTTTTCTTCCAAACTCCTGTGGCTGATGGAAGAATCCATTTCTTTGCAGATGCAGAACTCATAGGCAGCTTGCTTTTTTAAGGCCATTAGGATAGGGTCTTTGATGCTTCAGGTTTCTGACCTCTACATGCTCTCTCTTTTTTTTTAAGATTTTATTTATTTATTTGACAGAGAGGGAGACACAGTGACACAGCAAGAGAGGGAACACCAGCAGAGGGAGTGGGAGAGGGACAAGCAGGCTTTCCTGCAGAGTAGGGAGCCGGATGCAGGGCTCTATCCCAGGACCCTGTGATCATGACCTGAGCCAAAAGCAGACACTTAACTACTGAGCCACACATTTAAAATGCTCTTTTAAAGGGCTCACCTGACTGGGTCAGTTAAAGTCAACTCATTAGGAACTTACTGCAAAATCTCTTTACCTTTACTTCATAATATAGGTGACATCCTATATGATGGAGTGACAGCCATCATATTGACAGGTCCTGCCCATGCTCAGAGGGAGGGGATTACACAGGGAGTATACACCAGGGGTGGAAATTTAGGGAATCATCTTAGATTCTTCCTACCACAAATATTTTGAAGGCAGTGGTCTTAATAGGTTATTTTTTATTCTATTGTGTCACAAGACACCTGATTCTTCAAAACAGTAGGAAAAACTTTAATTACTATTTTAGACTTAAAGATTTTAAGGTAATGTCTTAAGGTAAGGTAATTAGAAGACAATTCCCCCATCATTTTGGGGGGGACACATGTAAATGGAAACAATAATTATTTTGAATCATTTTAGTTTGGTTGTAGTTTGTGTTGTTTAGAGTTGGTTTCAGTTCATGTTCAATCTGGAAACAAGAATATGAAATTACTCTACAGAGTGACAGAGTTGAATTTCTTAATAGCTGAGCAAACAGACTAAATGTCTGCCTAAAAAAGACATAGATCAAGGAACAGTAAAGAACTAGGGGAAGGTTCTGTCAGCTGTAGAGAGACTAATTGCTCCAGCAGGGCAAGGGTACAATAAGCCAAATGTAGGTGAGTCCTTAGTCTAATGAGCTCACATTATAGTGTCATTTTCCTCCCAGAACCATACCCAGCTTTCAAATTCAAATATATCCACAAAGTTGCGTTTCTTAGTGTAGCCAAGAAAATTGCTAGTTCATCCTGGCGTGAGTGGGAGGAAACTAGCTGTTTCCCCATAAGGATGTGAGTTTGGGGGAAGGGGGCAACAACTGTGACACGACCATCTTTAAATCAGATTTGTGCCTGGCCTGAGGTTTGCTAAAGGAATAAGGACATAAAGAAAAATCTATAGTTCAGTTTATGAGGGGAGCAACTTACCCATGGGATTATGAAAGAGAAACTAGTCAAAATTGAATGCAATGGATTGGGGAGAGTAAAAAAAAAGAGAGAGAGAGAGAGAGCATGGCAATTTAAAGATGTGTCAGGGAGGAAAAGCTTCCTCTGCCTTTCAAGGTCCTTCTTCAAATTAGAATCAACTTGACGTGAGACAGATTAACAGGAGAAGATAAAATTTAATAGCGTACCTCTGAGGATTCCACAGGCATGGAATCCAAAGAGGAGAAAGGCCATTAGCAGGAAGGTGAAAGGAGACCTTTCGAAAACAAAGATTACCCTATTATGCAGATAAGTTTCTTGGGTAAAGGGGAGTCTCTGTTAATAGCTCTTTTCCCAGTATAGGCTCTCCTTTCCAATATAAATTTAGGCAATTGAGGACCAAGAAGAGAACTCTTCCTGAATCTTCTGGGTTTTTATTACTTTTAACTCAAAATAATGTTCATGCCAAAATGGCTCATCTTGGGGTGGTTTGCCCATGGCCCCTACAGGTGATTTTTTGGGGAAAAATTTTAAAGTTGAAATATTGAATTTTTGCCCTGAGAACATTTGTTGGGCCATGTGAACACATGTTGTATATTTAGTCATATGCACACTGTCTGTGACTAGTAACTGAAATACGTTTATATGAATTTTTTCCAATGTGATATGGAAGGGTAGGGCTAACAAATGGAGGAGGGAAATCAGGCATTGGCAATTTTGCTTTCTTTTGCACCAGACCCCACCTCTGTGCTCTGCAGAAACCCAGTCATAATGTCAGGCTTAGGAATTTTTTTACCTATTCCTGCCTTTGTGCTCCAGAATACAGATTCACACCGGCAGGGAAAGAATGAACATGTGGGGAAAGTCCCCAAAGCTGTAATGACCCCTGGGGAATTTGGCTAAGGAAGAAGAGGGGGAAGGTATGCCAAATTCTCATGCATTTCCCCACACCCTGTGAAAAGTCCTGTTGCTAGTGCTGAGCACTGGGCCAATTTTCAACCTGTACTTTACAAAAGTGTGTACTGGGGTGCCTGGTTGGCTCAGTTGGTTAGGCGTCTGCCTTCCCCTCAGGTCCTGGGATCGAGCCTTGAGTTGGGCTCCCTGCTCAGCGGGGAGTCTGCTTCTCCCTCTCCCTCTGTGTGCTGCTCCCCATGCTTGTGCTCTCCCCCTTCCCATCAAATAAATAAATGAAATCTTTAAAAATAATAATAATAATTAAAAAAATAAAAACAGAAGAGTGGGTACTAATGAGGGGCACCTGGGTGGCTTAGTCAGTTGAGCATCCAACTCTTTTTTTTTTTTTTAAGATTTTATTTATTTGAAAGAGAGAGAGAGAGAGCACAAGGTGGGGGGGGGGCATCGTGGCAGAGGGAGAACAGGGTTCCCGCTGAGTAGGGAGCCCGATGCAGGGCTCAATCCCAGGACCCTGAGACCCGAGTTGAAGGCAGACGCTTAACTGACTGAGACACCCAGGTGCCCCTCAGCGTCCAGCTCCTGATTTCAGCTCAAGTCATGATTTCAGGGTCCTGGGATCAAGCCCTGAGTCAGGCTTTGTGCTCAGCAAGGAGTCTGCTTAAGGGTTCTCTCTCTCCCTCCCCGCCTCCTTTCTCCCCCCTATGCCCCCTCCCCTGGCTCTCTTTTGCACTCTCTCTCTCAAATCTATAAAAAAAATCTTTAAAAATGTGTACTAATGAAACAGGACAATACCTTGAGTGAGGCTGGAAAGTAAATAAAACTGGCAGCTCCTCTCGTCTCTGTATGATGTGAATTTAATGACCTCTCCTCTAGCAAGAGGATTTCATTGGCTTGCTTAAAAACAAAACTACAGTCTTGCTATTTTTATTTCATTCATTATGATAATCACAAAGCATAACCCTTTTTCAAACAAAATGATGAAATACCCACAAGTCACGGCATAGTTATTACCTATGCTTATTAACAAACTCCTCCCTACAAAGGTGGCTCCACGTGAGCCACTGTGGAGAGGCTGTGTGTGGGGCACTGACTCCTGATCAAAAACTATAAAATACCCACAGCGGCTGACGACAGATAAATGTGTCTTTTGTCTGTTTTACAGGGGGTAATAGCACTTACTGCCCCATAATAGACTCGACGATGCCAGTTGTAAACTGTCACTTAAATTTTTCCTACTAGTCATGATCTAGTATGGGATGGGTTTAGAGTGCAGGCATAAACTTACAGCTGTGAGAGTGAAAATGGGTTCCTGGTCTACTCAACGGGTTTGGTGGACATTTCCACTCAGAAATAATAATTGACCCCCAGCCCCTGCCCTCCGATGGAGCTCTCCAGTGTTTTCCAGGAACTCGAGATGGCATTGTGGAGCTCTTCGGCCTCATCTTTCACTTTCAAGGGCTACGTTCCTTCCCCGTAGCACGTAGCACTGCTGACTCTGGGTCTGTATCTGGTTGGGCCCACCAAAAGCTGCTTTGGT